>CAJUYH010000041.1:0-108258 GCA_910591685.1 Galerucella tenella
AAAGCATCCTATATTAGAAGAGGATTATTGGGTGATATTTGCAAGTAATTTTGACGTGGAGATGATCAGCATCATTGAGGATTACGTGAAATTCATCTTCAGCCAAGTCCATCATCCATATGAAGAATCACCGGAGGTATTTTCTCATTTTTTGAATAATTTCATTGAACACATCTTATTCGCAATAAGTACATTCCGTTGTCGAGGAAGGGCTGTACGGAAAACTAAAGTCTAATTTCATCCACAATTTATACGACAGTTTCTGATAAGTACATAATCCAACGACGAGATTCCTAATACCGGGTGCATCTTGGGGAATGTTTTGCTCTTCTAATCTGAGTCACCTCGGCAATTTCATTTATGTTGACCTTGGCATGTGCAAGCCAACACCATTTCAGCAGATATGACGTTGAGTTTATTAAAAACGTCGAGGCGCTTCAAAATTATTCAGCTTGATAACACCATAGCCTAGTTAATGGATAGTCCTATCGGTATAATTACCGCATACCTGACAAAATGCATAAAATTACCTATCATTTACATATATACATGCCCCCGTGGGTCATTGGACTTTTCAATGTATACTATGAATCAAAGTGGTATGAATGCATCCCAATGATGCGGAAATGTTATTTGAACGATTGTAATGATCATATATGTATGATATGTAATTAGTGATTACACGACTCGTTCAAGTGTATTGACATATAAATTGTTAAAGCACCGCATATAAAATATTTCGATTATCATAACGCACATGTCAGTTGAAAAAAAATAAAAAGAATAAATGAAAAAAAAAAATTATTTAATTGTTTTCAATATTTTGTTCACATCTTTTTTTTTTATATTGCAAATGTCAATCACTTCATTATTATTTTCACTGTATACAGAAATCATATAAAAATTATGAATAATTCCGAATGATTTACAATCGAAATAGAAACGTGCGTATTTAATCTCGCCTGACAAATAGAGCAGGGCGCCGCACACGTCACGCTCGTTAAACAGTTCAATACATTTATGCCATATATATTTATATGTATATATGTATAGGAATACAACGTTGCAAATGAAACATAATCATTTTCGTTTAAAGATTGAGAATAAAAAAAAATAAAGTATAAAAAATCATATGTCCATGAAAATTTAATTAAAGGTCAACATAATAGTCTATAACATGTGACAATTGCAGAGATGTATTGTATATGTGTCGGTGATTTCGTAGTACATTCTAAGATCTATAAATGAAATGCGTGTCGATCCACATCCAATATCAATTTTTATTATTCCATTATATACTCTCATTATTATTATTGTTATTATCGGTATAAATAAATATTATTATTCAATGTATTATGATACATATGTTAATACGCGTCACAATTTATCAGGTTCAAATATTATTTTATTTCTCTCTTATTGAACATAATATACGCAACAATTCATTTGCAAATTGTTCAATTGTTTTCTATATTTATTCCGAAATAAATATATTGATAAAAATAGTCGATAAGTATATTTTGCAAAAAAAAAAACACGTGTTAAAGACGTAATTTAAAAAATTAATACTAATAATAATATTCATTTATTGTTGAGTGACATTGTCACTATTCTGCGAACAAGCAATTACATATGACATTCACATATATATGAACATATGCATATATAAATGCATCAAGTAAATATTGCGCGATGCAATGCAACAAACGGAACTATAAGTCCAACTTTGAATTTATGATGTCATGCGCATTTAGCAAACAACTTCTTCACAATGATCATAATAAGAATGAGTCATTCATGAATTTTAGAGGTCGCTTTTAAATGACATGGCAATAACATCACATTCGTTGTTTATAAAAACGAAAAATTTTCCTTCATCCACTATGTTTTCTCGACAAACAAATCTCCAATGTTATCATCACACATCACTAAAATGATAAAAATTCAAACTGAAGATAAAAACAAAAATATAAACTGATAACATTATCTACAAATCAATTAAATAATATATACAGAAAAAATGTTCAATTTTAATAGTCAACGTTGCAACACTATACAATTTTATTTCATATATATTTATTAAGTTACTGATAAGAATGAGAGCAAAAATAAAAAAAAAAGATGAATAGAGGAAAGTAAAATAAAAAATAAATGAATAATAAAAAAAAAAGCAAAGATGGCGAACTGTATATAGCGTGCACTGGCTTATCGGTTCACTGAGCACGTGTGAATAAAGTTGCATAATGGGTTGGAGACAAGCGCACAACACGTTATTCGGTTCAATGATCAATTTGTCGACGGGGGGTATGGTTATAATAGTCCAAACACACACACACATACATATATCCACGATTAATTCTCGCTATATCCATGTACGGTTACGACTCACATTTACCACAAAAAATATATATAATTTCGCACAGTATACAACAACAATAACACGTTATCATACAAATATACTATACATGTCTGATATATTTAACTATTTCATCGTCATCTGACTACTTTCAATTTCATACTATGCCTTCATCTGCAATTTCGGGTACATTTGAAAATATCATTGATATATTAATGTACATAAATATCGTCTTGTTGTATTGTTGAGATAGTTGTGATGTTTGAATAAAATGATAACATAAATATCATTAAAATTCTTATGTACGATTAAAAATTTTAAAACACATGCAAAACTAAGAACATAATGAAATTTATAAAATATTTATTGAAAGATATCATGTTGATTATCTTGTTATTTACTCATTTCTACATGTGTTTAAACAAATAACTGATAAATATATATCTATTTATTTTGTTGAATTGAGTTTTGTCATCGTAAAGATTGTTTCAATGCGGTAAATCAACTTGATTGATCAAAAGTCTTTGATCCACAAATAGCATTGCAATGCGCGAGTCATTTTGAAATGACGTTTCTTTTTCTCACTTCGTTTCGCGTTTAATTTTTTTTTACTTCTTCCTATTTCTCGCCTGCAGTTGAACACACCATGAATGTTGATGTGTCAATTAACAGTGCGGTTTCACTTCAAAGTCTAAGGAAAATAGCGAGATGCATTGAGTCTATAATATACCGATTGAATAATATGTATTTTACATATGTATAAATATAACATTAAATGAATTATTTATTGGAAATTTTATTTCATATATATTAATATAAATAATATGCACTAATTAATAATGACAAATTAATTCTCGCAGTTGATAAATTATATAAAAAATCATGAAAATTATACGTGAGGAATTTAATAAAAATTGAGTGCGCTGTTTTTTTCTCTTCAACTGAAGTTAATATGAATTTATGTGTGACACAAATGCGGTCATATAACGGATTGAAAGAGAAAATATGTAAATACAAACTCGATGTATAAAACGTAGTGACATTCCTCGTACATTTTAAACTGTAATATGAAAGATTTGTTATGTCATTATATGCATGAGTATAGTCTTCATTTGGCACGGTAAAAAGGTCACGTTATATGTCTGATTATGGTTCAATGTTCCCTACTTACCCACTGACCCTCTATCACATCGCACGTCACAGCCATATATCGATAAAAATAGCGGAAATTCTACTTTCATCATTTGTTCAATTTTTTTTTTAATTCATTTTCTTTTGTCACGATTAAATATGTTACCATGATAAATCAATCTTGCCAATAAATCGCAGATCTATAAAGTTGCATTTCTCATTGCTCCAAAAACACTTACAGTAACGATCAATAGGTCGTTGCACTCGCGGTGCTGTCACAACGTTCAACGATAATAATCTTTTCTCTGTTCCAAGTCCTACAGTGAATAACCCTCAAATTTTTTCCAATTTATTATGAAATAATAATAATTGACATTTCTCCACGCCATAAAATTGCGGAAAACGATTATGGGATATACGGTAAAAAATTTTCGATGTGAAATCATTTTGTCGTGGACTTTTCCGTGGGGATACTTTTTTTTTCTTTTCGTCATGATTTCAATTCTATCACTCGAAGCAGGATATAACTTACAATTAAATACACTGTGAATGTTATTCATTATTGAAGTAAACACGCTTGGCGTTTGACTATTTCATTCGTTCAACACCCACGTATGAGAATAAAAATAACTTTAATGAAAAAAAAAGCTATTGGCGATAATTTATATAGATGACATTATAAACATTATTACCAATAACCAACTGTCAAAAGAGCGAAGTCTAACTATATTTAGTTAAATTGCATCCTACACCAGTAGTTACAATCTCAAATAATTGCCATAAAATATAACAATAATCATTTGTGATAATTATATTTAAAGATGAAATATTTTTTATAAATGTATCAATTACTGAGAAACATAACATTGATAACATTTGTTTTCTCGGAGCTCAACGCAATAGTATCTTGGATTATCCATCGAACTACCTCAATTCACAGTTACTAGTTGGAAAGAAGCATTATAAGTGTCATATACCATGCCACCCGATGTTACTACAATAGTTACAATGTTACAATGGAAACAATCACTGATCAATAAAAATGATAATGGTGTCGCAAAATTAGCGAAAGCTGAGAGTGATTTCTAATCGCTGATTAGTAATAAATATTATTGACTCTCGTTAACGTTATTATTATTATTACTATCACTACTCACTGATTAATATCAATGTAGCAGTGGCATGTCTGCAGTGGTTTAAATTTATTCAACATTCATACATGATTGCATAAATGTCAAATTTTATTTGTATTATTTTTTCCGTATGATTTGTCTTTTCCAAAGTATCTCTGTTAAATTAAAAGAATAAAATAATACCATATCACTATTCAATCACGTCAATAATCCAATACCGTCCGCTCACAATAATAATTCCAACATGTTATTCGTAGAAAAATTCAATTGAATTGAAGGATGATGATGTGAAAAGATAAATGTTAATTTATAAACTTTACCACGACGATTGGTATACTGCAGATTAAGGATATTGACAATTAATTTAGGGTCAGAGGATGTTACAAAACAGAAATGAATGGGACTCCTCATTACGTAACGAAACTTCCATCACAAAGTTATACGATTATATGAGAACGATTAAACAACTGAGAGAATTGAACAAAGTTGATGTAGGTACATACCTATAAATAACTTATATGTTTATATGTATAGACCCTTTAAGTTGCATTTTCAAAAACTGCTCGTGCTGTAGCTCGTACAGTTATCGATCGATCCGGCTGAAATATTGGCAAATTTATATTTATATTATTATCGGATGTCTAATTAACACGTTGACTACCATGGAGGTGACCGGTGACCGACACTCGACTTGGCTACAGCGCCGTGGGAATCACCGGTGACCGCGACGCAGCAAATAATTGAAGTACATAATTAGAGTACATATGGATGCTGATAAATTTTTTAATAATACCATTGTTACTATAATGTCACCGGTGACCCCCAGCACACAAAATGCTTCAAGCATGATTTTATAACCCACTTTATTTGCTGCAAATAATATTTCAACATAATATGTATCGCGTAATGAGAAATTGACGTTGGCGCCTTGGGCAAACCATGGAAAATACGTCTGGCAGTCAACGAGTCAATTTCTTGTTTTATACTTTTTTATAGTTTTACAAGTTTATCCTTTCTCAGCCCACATCTGTAATCAACATTTTTTTGTTTCAGATTTATAGATAACAGTATGGCGAATGCAGCACTTTTTAATGCCCTGCGAAAAAAACTCCTGAGGGAATACTCTACGGAGCTGTCATTTCGTTTTATAAAAAGAAAATATGTTTTTCAACACTCCAAACCTTCAATAGTCTGATATCAAAGTTTTATCACCTTTAAAAAAATTCATAAAAAACAACTCATCTTCGGTCGTCCAAACGGTTTTCTATTCATAAGGGTAGCAATCCCTGTAGACGCTCGAAAATGATTAGTTTTTTACGAATTTTTACTTTCTATCAGGTAATGATAAGAAAGTATTGGTTATGTCTGCCTTTTCAAAGGCCAAAGTATGGATTTAATCGCATTTCACAACTATAATAATCGAATAAGCTCATAAAGAAAGTTAGTATCAATATTTACCGAAATGCCATGTCGAATAATATAAAAAAAAATTTAATGTTTTCGAAGGTCATGTTCATGAGAAATGTGTTTTTCCGCGGGCGTCCGGATAGATATATGTCACATATAGTAGAAGTATCTTGAAAACGGCTGAACCAAAAAAATAAAAATTTTATAGGGAGACAATTGTTATCGATCTAACAACAAATTGCTACACATCAAATTTTGTTTCGACTTCTGGTTCGGCGTAAAATAATAATATGCGTTCTAAAGTGGAAATACATACAACATTTTGATATGAAAAAAATATAAACCCGGCCGTCCTCAGAGTTGTTTGATAAAAAAAAGTCTGAAATTTTGGATATAGCATAAGAATGTTCGGAGGATCATAAATTTCAATGTCACATTTCGATATGACTTTTATATAACAAGAGTATGACGTTTATATCTATTGTGGGGAAATTGCATATACGAATGAGTACATTCCATTCTGATGACGCGTAACGCGTCACCGATGTCAACAAACTTTGCTAGGTAATATCTTTTTATTTTTCGGCGTATTTCGTCGTATTTTTCTTACTACCAGTTTGTATTATAGTACTATATATATTATACAATTATAAAAAAAAATACGAGTAAATTTCAGTAATTTTTGTATATTAACAAAATTCATATTTACATCATATTTGTTTTTCCACTTCCAATTCTTGTTGAGTTTACTTGAATTTGTTCGCGGAGGATGCACATTATTTACTAGCATGCATTTATTTATTTCATGACGATAGTTAAATATAAGCAAATGGAATAGAAGGGTTTTAATTGTCAAGGAATCACAGATAGATTATTGGTTAATATGTAACATTTATTTTCTCTATTATAATGACAAGCTTATGAACCTTTTAAATTGGTAACGTCTAAATGTTTCTTGGATGAATCTTAGCGCGGTGAAATTTGGAAAAGACCGTTTTGGATTGGAATCTAAGTGAGAACTGTCGGTTCACATTTTGTACAGGAGTTGCAGCAATGGGTAGAGTCTACCTTGTGCATAAGTGAGGGAAAAATATGTTATATTAATAATTCTGATTGTTCGAGAAAATATATGGTGTGATGTCGGACACGTACCGAAAATAATGAATTGGAGAATAGATTATAGGCACGAGACAGAGTGCAATTGGATCCAGACATATTAGGGCAAACCCATCATATTCATTAAGATCTCGTGCCATAACTTACTACAACCAATATTTATTTTATAATATTCCGAAATGCAGCTGTCCGTTTGAATTGACAATATTTAATCCGTAATGAAATTCTACGTTATTACGAATACTATTGTACATTATAAATCCCCCCCAATGAACCCGGTATCCGGCTTACGTTTATGGATTTACTTATAGTACCGATTCTTAACAATATTATTACTTGAATGATTTATACAATCAACTATCGTGGTAAAAAGTACAGGGCGTAAATTTTTTTAAAGTGATAAAGTAACTCACCGATCACTGAATTCATTCTTTTAATTCACGCAAACTACCTACAGGATCTAAGTTAGTAATAGTAGATAATCTCAAATAATTCTAATCACCAATTCCACTACCAATAACAATAATAATAATGAGGTTATTAATAGGTATATAATCCAATATTACTTTGTCATTACCATTCTCCATCGAAACTGTTTTTGTGGGATTTGCAAATACTACCGAAATGAAAAGTATTGCGCATGTGTTATCTTTTTTTTTATAACTCTTTCCGTTTGTATATCGCACACAGTCAATAAATTATTAGTCTGAGATTAGGCATCTGTGTGTTAAAGCGAACATATGTTTGAATTCATCAATCGAATGCCGCATAACATTACTATAAAAGTTATACATAATACATATTAATCTTATATACGTATCTCTGCGTATGTGTGTTTATAAATCGAATAAATATCTAAAAGTCTAAATGATACGGATTGAACGTTTTTATATTCAATCAATTATGTTATTTTTTATTCATTCATTTAATTTTAGAGATAATAAAATTTTATAGGATAGATAAATTCGAAATATCGGATAATATGTTTATGATAAAATATACTCTTCGTATCGTAACGTAAAAATAATGAGAGCGCCAATTTTTTGTGATTGCGATTAATTTCAACAGCTAATTCATGACAAATAATATATATAAATACTACACATTTGCACATGTGAATCAGTAATGAAAAGTCATGAATACACAGACTAAACAGAGAGTACCGCAGATTTTTTTTATGTGAAAAGCTATTAACTTTCACTATATTACATATTACCCAAATTTTTCTCTGTTTAGAATGATATAGCAAAATCGTGACTCTAATATTCGAATAAGAGCCGAATCGTTATTATAGTAGTATTTTTCCTGGAAACTGTAGCGCTATATCTAATATTCAATATTCATATATATACATGTATGAATATTATATAAATAATGAACATAGATATTTCAGAAATTGAATTGTATGCTCATGCGGAAGTGAACGATCGAACAATTTATAATGAGATATTTCAATCTGCCACTTATATTTAATCTGACGATAAGACATTAAAAAAACAACAAATAAGAACAACTCGTCCACGTGACGTCTGAGAGGATCAATATTTTTCAGATCAAGAATTCTATTTTTAGTATATGTTCAATAGCTTCACAATCATTTTCGTCTATAATACATCTACAGAAATTCCAATATTAAAAACTAGGCGTTACACATAAAATGAATTTTATTGTTGGCTCTTTTCCGGCACTTTGATTGACCGTTCATATCTACAGCCAAGCTCAACTTGATATACAGTTACAGCCTGAAATTTAATATTCCTTCACGCATAAAAATAAGTATGTATTGCGAAACTACTGCTACATTATTATGTGGATAATAATTACATCTATAGAAGAAAATTGTTTAAATTCAAATATTACAATATTGATTGAAACATCGGCAAATAATTTTGATGAAGATGAATTTTTCACTAAAATTAAAATTATAATTTCGTCTTGGGCAAATCAACAATTATTTGTAAGCATGTATATTTATTTATATTTTTAGAATTTTTATATGTCTTTCGAAATGAGCGTATGTGAGGCACATAAAGATAAAACATATGTCCTCTTAGTTACAGTCACATGATATACGTGTACATGTACTCGTATATTAATTTGTAATACCATGAAAACTCTATTTAGGGCCAATCTATCAATGGATACGTATTTTTAAAAGTGGATTATTTCAAAGCGTATTGGATACTATTATATATGTTAACGTTATATTACAGTAGTTTTATCTGTGCACAATGATACATTTTGGCACAAGCCACAGAAATACACTTTCGTTGTATTAATAGTACAGTGAACTCGCGTTAAAATTCCTTTCGATAGTTTTCATCCAACCCCCACTACTGCTATCACACATGCGCATCACACTAGAGTCGCCTCACTCTAATTAATACTAAATTGTATATCTAAATTTGCAATTGGTTGGGCGGTAATTTTACACAGCAACCATCACATGTCACTGGCTATTAAATCGTAATTGAATGTGGAACTAAAACAATTTAAATAAACTTCAATAAATTTTATTTATATCTAATGAAACAAGATAAAACTTCGATCATATCGTTTAGGATATAATATCTTTTAATATTTATTTTTAATATAATAAACTGTAGAGTTCTACATTGTTTGGATATGAAAACACTGGTTAACTCGTGACCGATTATAATAATATT
Organism: Galerucella tenella; assembly: GCA_910591685.1. Taxonomy (NCBI): domain Eukaryota; kingdom Metazoa; phylum Arthropoda; class Insecta; order Coleoptera; family Chrysomelidae; genus Galerucella; species Galerucella tenella. Next base: position 9,810 of record CAJUYH010000041.1, read on the forward strand.
AAAATATACATACTTCATGATTTGCACGTGAAATTTAAAAATATGGAAAACATTTGAAAGTAGAAATATTTTTAGATTTGAATCATGTTTCAAATTTACGACTTGAATTAAAATTATGTTTCACTTTACATTAAGTGATGAAACTCGCTTCAGACCAAGTCAATTATGTTTGCAACCAAGAAAAAATTATTTGATGCAGTGGCAGTTTTTTTTGTATTTACAAACTTTCAATGAGACACTTCAGGTGTATATTTCATGACATTAAATACGCATTGACCGACACAATGTACGTGTTAAAAGGTGGTTAACGAAAGTCTATCAGCATGTATTTGGCGTAATTCTTTACAATCAAAACTGTTTTAAATGACAATAAAATCATTACAATAGGCTTTTTTTTCGCTCCAATGCTTACTTTGTCATTGTAAAAACACAAATGACAGTGTCTTAAGTGTCTATCACACTTCGATTATCTGACCGTCAAAAACAAACATGGTATACCAGTTGCCTCAAGGTCCACTTTATTCATGTGCATGATGTCAAACACATATACACACATATGATTTGATAATTGTTTTTACAGTGCCGCAGGTATGGAATTTCAAAACGAAACATGACAATAAATGACCACGTTCAAGCAGAAAAATAACAAATAAATATTATCTCTAACCAACTGTATGCATATACACTTTATTTATCTGCTTTTATTCACTTCCAATTTGTATCACTTAGCATACAAAACTTTTATCATACGCTTATAGCAAAATACATGAAAGCTACACGAATCCAGAGTTGCAATAGCGGCTAGCATCCCAGCATACTTGATATTACGACTATATTGTAACAACTGTGATTAGAGAAAAGGTAATGTCCATCTGTGATTCTGATGAAAAACGGAAGGATTTCTTGTTGTAATAACCAAAATATATTGCATGTTGAAATTCAAATTACGTTTTAGCCTTCATTTCATACAATTTTCCAATAAATTTGCAAAGCTATACACATTAAAGCTGATCTACATCCCTGTGATCAATGTAAAAAAGAGAAAAAATTAAATTGCTTATGTTTATTGTTTTATATCGCTCGTTTCAATGATTTCCACAGCAATATATACCACAGCTATATTTTTTTCTTTTGTTCCAATTTTTTCATTCACTTACACTCAATTTAATCCAATATCATTATCATTCGCACGCGTGGGAAAAAAAAGGATTATATCTGATCAGATATAAAATAATATCAACATCTTCAGATATTATCAGATTAACTCAGTACGATCCGATTATTTCTTATCAGATTAGACCAGATATGGTAATATTTCTTTGGATGTGGCCGTATGTTTGACATACATGAATTTAGCCTAGGCGTTTTATAATTTGTTATAGAATCATTTCACACATTGGTGGGGCACAATTTGTTTGAGTTTAATTGATGGAGCTTCGGCCAAATCAATTGTCGACTGAAAAAAAAAACGACGAAAGCAAAAATACCTTGGTAGAATAATGTCGCGATTGGCACCATTCTGTACAGTTGCTTTTTGTTCATAGTATCACTTTGGCTCAATGATTCCATATAAAAATACATCTTTTTTTTTTCTCATTGCAATTTCATAGACATTCAATATAATCCAATATAATTATATATTATTGATATATAAATTAAATTACATAAAGATTAATGGCGGTATTTATAATAAATAATGAGTCATAACGACATTGTAAGCACTCGAGGTCCATCTTATGTATTTCTATGCAATATAATAATCATTTCACGAGTGATGAAGAGTAGGTGTATATATATATATTATAAATGTAATACGTGTACATATGCAAATTGAAAAATGCCGTTAATGCATTGTTTACAAAACCTGTTTACCTTTTGTACACTTGCAATTTTTAAATATATAATCTCGTATTATTTTTTCATATATAGTATTTATTTTTAAATATATAGTCTCGCTCATTTTTTTTTATTTTTTCATGTATGTCAGCAATTGATGTGTGATGAATTTTACAGGTCGTGTAATGTTTCGAGGTTGTCGAGACCTTGAAACATACAGAACGCACCACATTTTAGTATCAGCGTGTTTATTCTTATTTTGCCACTACACCACCAAGGGAGTTGGTCAAGGTTAAAATTTGAACATTGAAAAGCAACAAGTTTAACATTTCCACCTCACAATCTCTATATTGTCAATTTCTCTCGTATACATTGCTTTATTGCTATTGATAAATTCATAAAGTTTACCGTTTATATAATTACATTCATGTGTCATGACGTACTTGGATATTTATTATAATATTTAAACAAATACTATGCAAAAGAGTAATTTCGTTGGCGAGTTATAACATCACGAAAATCAAAAATAAATAAAAATTTATAAGAATGATGAGTTGATGATTTTTATTTTTGGATGCACTGGGATATTAAATTTATCGATTTGTCGTTGGACAAAAGCAATTGTTGAATTTAATGAGATTTATATGACTGCTGATGAATGAATAAAGAAGAAGTATTTGTATAAATAAACATAACGTTGGTTGGAAAGATCAAATTACATTTGTCAATCAATTACGGAGTTTCATTCATTAATACCCAAAATAAATTTATTTTGTAAATAATAAATATTGTTTAAATAATATTTATCAACCATTGCTCAACGTTTGAATAGACAATGAATATTTTATTACAACGAGCTGCCAAATACATTCGTCTGAAATACCTGATATTGCTTTTTCAATTTACATCTGAACCAGACAGAAAAATCGAATAATCTCTCAAAAGACTGTATGAATTTTTCCTCATTCACACTTCATCCACATAAATAAGCTTATACTTCTTCATGTTTTGCCATCTTCCACCACACACGTTATGACTCGCTTTCATTTACACTAATGTTGCTCACAGAATATTTTTTTATTGTGTCGACTTGCAATAAACGATTATACGTAACATGCTTGTCTATTTCTGTCTCTGACGTCATCATGTACGTATGTTTATCATTAATTAAAATTCACAATTTGGGACGTGCGGTATCATACACACACACACACGTATATACATATATATATTCCATTTAAACTCATATATATATATATATATATGAGTTTAAATGGAATAGCTTATGGTTGACAATGTACGAGGGTTACCAACATCCCACGCATTTCACGTTATCGTCAATGTCCCAAGGACACTCAATCGATAACTGTCATGCCACTGTTCCGGAAGATATTACGCAATTCTCGAACATCCTCCAATCCAACCTACCCACGCACTTTCCTAATATCTATCTTGCTGGTTTGACGTCACTACACCCATGAATATATTTCATGTGAAAGGAACAAAAAATTGTGAAGGCAATATAATTTAATAATAAATATTTCCTTGTATTTCACTTTTCATTTCCGCAAAATTTTTAGCAAGACGTGAAATTGATTGCTCCCAGTAATACAACTTGAAACAAATTGGCATATCAATTGACATATCAAACCCATTGCGGTAAAATATATGGAAATTACCAGTGCGGTAAAAGACATTGTTTGCCGTATTGGATAATGATTTTTTCTCCCCTCCCCCCATATTAAAAACAGATGCGTGATTACGATATGCATATATACTACGTAATCTTTTGCGAATAATTTATACACGCTTTGTTGTGAAATGATGAACCGATAATATAAATCGGATATTACATTGGTGATAACGTGAAGTTAGTACTTTAATTTCTGGGAAAAGAATTGCAATCATTTTCATGTATAAAATAATGAAGGAAGTGAATGAATAGAAGATTATCAAATTTATAGATGGTGACTATGTTGTGTATATATTTTAATATACTGTTGAATGCCTTTTACAAAGTGACAAACCGGAAAATTGCACGTATTCCACAATTTGCACTACTCTATTGGTCAACCAGTTATTACCAATCGCACGCACGATTCTTGTTATGTTAATTGAATAAATGTCATGCCTTTTCTATTCTTTTTCTTTCCCTATTTTTAATTTTCATCACTTCAGCTATAAGATTAAAACTACGATTAATGATTGACATGAAAAATTCACATTTTTTTTTTGTTACACATCTGTTCAATGTATCGTTGTATACAATGGGATCGTCATAGATTCAGAAATGTAATTCGTTAAGTTTTCGTACAAAGAAATTCATAAAGAATTTTAGGTTATGGCAACACTTTATACTCGCGCGTATTAAGTATTGCTATAACCTCAAATGTCACATTGACCAATACATAGGAAAATGTTGAATTTTAATCATTTCCATTTTCGTATTTTCGATTCGATTAAAAATAACAATGAAAACATTTGAACGCAACAATAAATAATGGCAAATAATTATTTTTCATAAATTCCAATTCTATTCTATAATATTTCAATCAACTTTTCCATCAAACATAACACACTTATACGAAAAAGATATGAGTGAAGATTAGCAATTAATGATTATACAGGACTGAACTGACATTTGTAGATTGAAAAAAAAAATTGCATATGAATATTATTATATGAATAGTAAACATGTGAAATTGATGCCGATGCATTTATAGAATTGTTAATATAATTGCGATTCGTGGTGGCGAAAGGTTACGACATATCGTGACGATAATAAACTCCCCTCCCTTCAGCCATTTTTGTCGTTTGAACAACTATATCATATCTAGCATTTGAACTTTAACGTTGGCACGCAAATATAATAACCGCAATGCACATCATCATCGTCATCAAATATTTCATTCGCCACGTTACATAATATCCAAAAGCGATTAAATTTATAAAATTGCTCACCTGCATAAGCTGAATAGCACAACCATTCTCTGTTATAACGCCATTATTTGTTTTCAATGCATCATCATTGTCTATATTCTCGGCATTCAACACCGCCGTCGCGACCTTCTTAACCTCAACGTCCGCCATTCCAACGTTCACTTCCGTACTCTTGGGTAGCAAAATTGTTTTCGTCTCTATCCACCCAACGTATTATTCAATCACCGTAACAACAATCACTGTTATAATCAATTAAAATAATTCCAGGAGTTAATATTAAATGAAACCAAACGTTCGTGCAAAAGACGTGTTGGTTTTACACTAAACCACTCGTGGCCAATCGCAACTTCAACTGTCTTTAAACTGTATTTTTTATTCTTTCTCTTTCTCACTATTTTTTTATTGACCTTTTTGTTTACCTTCAATAGGACATTCGCCTCGTGGTGGCGTTACGTGATGACGAGGAGATATTGGCGATGATTGTATAGAAGTTGATCAGAGAGCGGTTATGCAGCAGTGAGATGTGAATTGAGATGTAGAATGTGCCAAACACTCGAACAATCCAACGCTACTACACTGATATACTTATATCTCCCTCTTCGCTTTTTTCTATTATCTTTTTCTCTCTCAATCTTTCGGCTTAGTGCATCACATTATATGTCAGTGCAATACGTCTCGAATATACTAAACGAGTCACTTGCTTAATTCCGCTCTTCTAGTCTGCTCCCTACTCACTGCTTAAACACCTCAAATAGTTTTCTCTGTCGCATGGACGCACGCGCAGTTTAATTTCACGCATATGCAAAAGGACAAAGACAATTCAAATGGGCGCGGGAGATAGGAGGAAGAGAAGGAATAAAGAGGTAAAAATAAATTGGTCAAGTGACAAAATAGAATTGTAAAATATTTTTTATGATGTTAATTATGATGATGATGATGATGATGATGGTGAGATAGAAGGAGAAGTGAGGCATTATAATTTAAACATAAATATATGAATTGATGGTGGTTAAAGAGTGATTATAAAAATAGAATATTCAAGTGGAATGTCAATGTGAGATTAACTGCGGACCCGAAAAGAAAAATAGAATTAGTTGCCCATGTCAGAAATGCCTTCTACATATAGTTGTGTATTTAAATTATGTTAAGTATTTACACAGTTATATGGGTGCGACAAATGCGTACAACCTGTCGGTCAATTTATAAATTGAGTAAAAATAACTGACACCAGAAACGAAACTAATGGGCCGTTACTTTCGCATTAGAAAAAAAATCATAACTTCAGTTTATTAAATGTAGTTAAATTCACATACTCTTTATATATAAATGTAAATCAAATAATGAACAGTTGGAAATCTTTTACATTTTATAATTTCTTACAATTTAAAATCAAATTGGATCATTATCCAACTTCATAAACATTGACGTTAAACATTAATTTGAAAAAGGAAATAATACATTTTCACATCGGCTGGTAGACAGTTCAATTTATTTCATCAATCTTCCAACATGCCAAGTGATGTTGAAAGAATGTAACTCAATTTATGCTGTTATCTTTATAAAAGTGATCTGCAATTGTTCAACTGTGGAAACAGTAATGTAGAATATTAATGATTATTGTAATGATAAAGTATCGAAATTATTAGATATAGGAATTGAAGTATAAACGTATTTCAATGAATTGGGATGAGAATGTGATTTAGAAAATAGAACATTCAAAGTGGAATGTCAATGTGAGTTCAAGTACAAATCGAAGTGAATAAGAAAAAAGAAAATAGAGGTTAATGTCATTGAGCAATGCGATTTGTATTCCACACGAAACATATAAGTAAATAACCGTTATAGATATCGAATATTGAAAGCCCATTACAATAAACGCTTCATCCAAGCATATGTGCTTAATATATGTATATACGCATACATACATCCATATATCGACGCTAATACGCATTTTGTTTTGCTTAGATACAATTGTTTCTACAATTTTTCGTCACTCATTTATCGTTGGATTGTCAAACATCGCCAAAAAAGTAGCGATGGAATAAAATTCTATAGCGGACGATTCAACAATACTATTCTTGACGAAAGTAAAAGTTATTTTTGGGCGTTGTGAGACATCGCTCGGCGCTCTCATCGCCTATGAAGTCCGAGGGCGCATTATATTTTTAGTCCTAACCGTATATAGATCCTAGTGATATTCGCAAATAGCAATATAAATGATTATTTATAGCAACAATTGAATGTAACAAATATTGATTGTACAAATATTGTGTCAATATTTATTCTTTATGAAATTGAATGTGCAAATAATAAATTTCTATTTAAAAATCAAAATGTTTTGCATTTTATTTATATAAAAAAATATTCGAAAAAATATTTTTCCAATTAAAAATATATTCGATTGTAGGTATTTGCACAAATGTATCTATAGATAGGCGTTCATTTTCAATTGAATGAAACTTTAATATTTTTCAAAAAGGCAGATGAGTTTACACAGTTCATTAATTATTCAAATTTCATTACTTTTGCATAGTGAATAAATCAACAATATTCATCAACTTAACAGGAGCAAATAGTGATAACGATTAATATTATATTATATTTTTTCGTAATTTTTTTTTTTTTTTCGCTAAAGTGATATGAAAGTTTATGGATAATATTTAAACAGGTGATCAATGACATATAATACATAATACAAGTATATTTCGACTGAACCATTGCTCACAACTATATTTGACTGTATATATATTTTCGATTTCATCACCAATTAATGAGTTTTATTTTTCCTATATAAATAAACATACTGGCATATTAATTCGATTCCAACAATACCAACAAAAACATATATTCGTGATGCAATTATTCCGCTTGATAGATATCAGGCTATCGAAATTATCTAACAATATAGTGGCACGATAACAGACCTTGATTAACGCTTCAAAGCGTCATTTACATTCTATTAATGGTGGAAAATCATTGAGGAAAACAAAAGTAACACTTTCCTATATCCGCAATAAACGTTTGATCTTTGTCATTAAAAGTTGAAATATGAAGAGAAAAAAAAATCATTATAAGTATACATATAAATAATGATTTATGAGGCGCTGATTAATTGCTGTAATCATAGATAATATCCCAGTGTTACTATCGCAGAAAAAAAAATTATTAAACGAGTTGGGAGCATAATTTAATCTTCCATATTTCAATTTATTTCTTACCACATTTATGACGTATGAGCTATACAAATATTATTGCCCATTTCCATACATATATAAATACATACACACATATATTCACATATCAGCAAAAGAACTTTCACGAAGTTTATTTCAAACCTATGTTAATTTATTCCAATGTATAGACTTTAGAGTGCAATAAGTTGATCCAAGGTCTTTTAAATGAATCTATTACAGGTGTGACTTTCTTTGTGTTAATATAGACAGCTGGTAATAATGTTTTCATCATACAACTGACGTCCATAAACATCTGGAATTCCCCGAGTTTTACCGAAAAAATATTTATTTGCAATATATATGCATGTGAATATAATATATATATATGTGTGTGTAAGGATGCACACGTAATTATTCATTTGTTTGCGATGTCGAAAAAAAGAAAGAAACAAACAAAATTAAACAATAATGGGAAATAATAAATTAGCAAGTGCTATTGCGATTGAAAATTTTTTGGCTGGCCTCTGTTCAGAATTCACGGTCAGGTCGTGCCATTGAAAATGGTCGGACGTCCGTGAATGGCTAACGCATCCGCGCACATGTATTACGCGTTCTTTTCGATGCATATAGCCGCTTTGATGCAGTTGCAATTAAATGCATCATTAATATAAGCACAAAAATTGGGAAACAAAGAGGATTTATATAAAATGAAAAAGATAAATAATAATAAATAATAATAGACACAAGCGAACTCGTCGACCTTCGTGATATAGTCTATCCCAACGATAAACTATATTGCATGTATGTACCTATCCAAAGATCGTTGTGTCTCGCTTCCTCTTTCGCCAATGTCTATTATACATATACATGAATATTAAACTTGTATAATACATTTGTATATGAGGTTTTATAGTTATCCTGCGCTATCCAGTATGTTCGTAACTTCCAAGCGAATAAGTATGTGCATTTATATCGGTGCGCTTGTGTTCTTTACGTGTGTATAGTACGCCTGGCACACTATTGCCAACTTTCACGTATCATAATACATAGAGAAAGAATGTGGTTTCCCTTTCAAATTACAAAATACTCTGGCTAAACACAAACTGACGACTGCGTGTCCTCGGCGACTGTTCCTTTTTTTTTTAAATAAAATAATTTTATAGCAATATCGGCTGACAAATAAATGAAAGTGAAAGAAAAAAAAACGAATTAATATATATGTATATATATATATAGCAGATGCAGAAAATTAGTTTCTCTTTTTTTTTTACGTATTCATGATTGTTGTTTTTAGCCTTTGTTAAGAGCAATTATTTTTATTGTTAAACGACGGGCGGTAATAATGATTTTATTTATAATATGTATATAATCTGTTGACGATGTGTATCATCGTGTTATTAATTTCGAGAACATATAATTTATGTAGAACTGGCCTCCGGTGTGCGAACAGAAATCGGGCCATGGTCGCTATATCGTTACAGGTAACATACACCTCAATGGTATACAGGATGTAAATATACAATTCACATGTTTCATTCGTTGCGGTGCACACACGTGATTTGTCGCCCGGGGCACACATTTACAAGAGTAATGATGTCAATTCGAGCAACGATTAAATATCGCCTTGACCTTTCTATTTAATTCTAACAACAGGCTGTTACAATATTTCATCTTTTCATCATGTTGAGAACAAAAAATTAATTGCAAAACAATTTTTTCAATTCTATATTAGAAATCCATTCAACCTTTAGCAGCAAAAACAAAACTTATTTTTAACTGATATTTTGCTTCATTTGTTGCGCATAAATTGGACGAAAACAAATTAATAACTATTATAAATTTGTGGTTTGTCAAGACCTGCTACAATATAGTGTCACAATAAATCACGTAGATGTAGTTTCATAGTTGTGGGTGCGGCGCCCGCACTCCATATCTATACCAAACATATTATTATAAATGTATAAGTAAGTAAAGTTGCTGGTGGCTTATATGTATATGGCCAAACGGCTGATCGTGTACACATACGATTGGAACGTGATTGAAACGTGAAAAAAAAAAAGTAGAAAAATAAAACGTAATACAATTGTACGGATAATATATTATGGACAATTGTATTTTTCTCCTTCAGGTAATTTAATAATGAAGAATTTTTTTTATTGCATCGAAACAACGCCATTTGTTTGGCAAATAAAATGGCTCGAAAATAAGTGGAAATGGCGTATCCCATCCTGTGATTCTTTGAATCGGTGCCTCTAAATGCAAGAAGCATTTTTCCTGCAAATAATAAATTCAATTTAATAATAAATTTAAATCGATATATCACAGTATTACACAAAGGTGTCAATCCATCAGGATAAAATTGTAAATATATTCACGGATGAAAGGAGATCAGATAAGAGGAATCGGATAGAGGTGCAAGGTGATCTCGCCTGCTCTTGATAAAAGAAATAATCAAGTTGTCAGTGTATGTGTGAGCGTGTCTGCGTAGATATATATTCATCTATCCACCAATCCATCCATTACTTGTAAATTAATTCTGTATCTTGAATATAGATGTTTATTCTCAATAATTGAAAGAATAAACGTAAAAAAAAAACATCAATATTTGTTGTATCATTGCTCATTTACCTGAATTGTCGCAGCAATTTCACTACCAAATCCACCAGTCAACGGCGCCTCATGTGCAATAATAATACGTCCAGTTTTCCTCACCGACTGTAAAATAAACGTGAAAATATCAACATCAATCCACATATAAATACATAAATTCATGTCTCTAACATTCAATTGAAACTATCAAAAGATAAATTAAAATCATAACTCTTATCCCGCTAATAATCCCTCACAATTTCATCAACACACATCTAATAAACTATGTATAATTATATAGTCATATGAACATAGAATGAATATTTAATAAAAACAAACTCAAAGTGATTCGATTTTGCCACATACATTCCCTTATACGTTGTATTGATAATTACAAAATCTATGTATTTTTCTTCTATGTATCAGCATGACTATGCAAAATCGAACATTGATTTATGATCTATCATACGGTATATTGTTCAAGATAATAATAATTTATGCGAAATGGTGTTAAGTGCCTCGTTAAGACCAAGTTGTTTGCACGACCACATACTGAAGAGAGACGGGAGACGAGAGAAGGAGCTGATAGGGCGTCCGTAATCCCGGACGTCCACTCACTTCGCTTTCGTTATGTTGGCTGTTGTGTACCTCTTAGACGTACACTCAGCCATAATTAAATACACAAATGCGTATGTATTTACATGTATCGTTCATACACTATATAATACAATATTTATAATATATGTTTATTCCTATAATATTAATATGAATAAAATGGAATGTAAGTGTTGATATTTGTATGATTGTGCAAAAAGATATTCTATATTATATATGCGTAGACATGTTTTGTATGTATATGTGTTTATGTGCAATTAACAGACATCAATGGAAATCGCGATGCGGTGCACTAATGAGACTACATTATCAATCGGATAATTTCGATTGAACTGATCACCCCAACATATCAAATCAATCAGACAACATATTGAATATTAATAGTAAATAATAAGTATTTGTGCAGTACTGCACGTGTTTCTTGAATATACATTTACGCATTGGCTTCGTAAGTCATATTCTATATAAAGAAATTACTATTTCTATACAATTATATGTGTATATTAATCATAAATTATATAATTATGTATATATTTATGTATGAGGCTATTTGTTCTTCACTATAATATCATCGCGAAATTGTAATTGCCAATGAAAATGTTATTATTATCCAATGTAACAAATAAAAAATTGTCATAGCGACATCCCTTAACCCATTCGAATTTTACATTGAAATTTTATTGTACTTATGTTAACATATTGTAATCAGAAAACACACTTGAACATTGATATTAAATTGTATGTAAACATGAAATATTAATGGCACACATTGAGTTATTTGTCATCAACGTCTCAATATGAGCCTTGGTAATTATTTTAATATAATGAGTATAATGACTAATATTTTTTTATTCAATGGCTAACTGTATAATATGATAGTTGATAATGCTGCATTGATAGCAATCAATTGGTAATTGTTAATTGTAATTAATAGCATTGTATTTATTCTCGGAATGCATTTAGGAGTTTACATAAATCGTTTACAGGAAATCCAATAATTTTTTCACAAATTGTATACACAGGCTGTTAAATATCAGTGTGGAATTAAGGAAAGTCATAAGTACAATGCCAGTGAAAGTGAAATCAATGATTTTTTTTTTGTGAATTTTAATCGGCATAAATTCCATAAATGCCGTTATTGGAATCTAATAAAATTATGAATAAACATAGCAGGATGAAATTGAATCATTATTCATTTTTATAGAATAAATATTCAAAATGGCCACGTAGCAATATCCATTCGTATTTGATTGCAATTTACGACATCATTCTGGTAATGTATATAAATTTTATAATTTAATTTTAAAGCTGCCATTTCACTGATCAAAATGATATACAACTATCTGAACTCTCTACATTTTTTAATAATCCACTGTGATAAATAATTCATTTCTTTCTTGAACTTTTATTCTTTTCGCTAAAGAAAAACATTTGAGTTGTAATATTTAGTACAAAGAAATGTGACAAATCGAGACTGAAATGGTGTCGTCATGATCTATTAAAGAGACTATTGCTTTCTAATGAATGAAGTATTTTCACATGAAAGAATGTTAAAATCCAACATTTTTGTAATAAAAACAATGCGATTAATTCATTTATGGACATATTGAATGAAATTTTGTCCTTATATTTTTCTTTTTTTTTTTGGCAACAAATACCAATGCAGAAATACGAAGAGCGACATTCGCCGTGCGAATTTATCACAAACGCGCATTATTACTGTCCACAAAACAAGTTTTCAATTACACAATTCATTCGGTCTTGCTATAAAATGACTATAATATCGTGCAACATTGTAACACCCCTTCAGGGAATATTCGAATAGTGTCTCAATGAGATTTACGAGTGATCTGTATTACTTATCAATTATAAATGTATTCGAATAAACGAATGACATAAGTCTTCATTATATTTACACACGTAGTGAATAAAAATAATAAAATTTACACGAATGTTCAAGAAAAATACACGTATGCAGCTACAATTTCATAAACATTCGTACATTTATTTCTTCTACTTTCAAGAATGCAAACACTACGATAATTGACAAGGTATTATTGTTAATTTTTTTCATTTTTACGAATAGATTTAACCGAAAGTAAAATTGATTACCTTGCACACGGCCTCCACGTCCCACGGGAGAATTGAAATGAGGTCTACGACCTCACACGATGCACCAAGTTTCTCATACACAATCTCAGCAGTCTCTAATAGCACATGCACTTGACTGCCCCAACCAACAAGCGTCACAGCATCACCTGATGATGATGAACGTCAAAATTCCATCAGTGGTAGTAGTATGCAATTTACATTTCATTATTTTATTCATTCAATATCGGCATTCAATGAGATATATATATATATATATATATATATATATACACATACATCAATGGATGTTCAATAATCCAATGATATATGAATATACATTTATTTTAATAAAATATGAAAGTTCATTTCTAATATATTATTTGAGCAATTTTCATTTCCTGATTTTTTTTTTCAGTATTTTCTCTCGGCTTAGAATGACACACATATGAAAAATAATTTGTCGATTGTTGTTATTATATATATTGTTGACCTTCTCTCACAATCTCGGCGTTGCCAATTGGAATTTTAAAATTGCCAATTGGCACATCATCAACTGCCATACGATAAAGTGCCTTCGGTTCAAATATTATACAAGGATCAGGCTCTTCGATGCAACTCAACAGCAATCCTTTGGCTTGAACAGGGCCACGTGGTACGACAATCTACAATTTATCACATTATTGTAGGATGTACCTATATATTAAATGCATTGTAAGTATATACGTCAATTAAACGTTTATTATTAATGACATGAAAAATTATTTATATAACTTTGCAGGTGTGATTAAGCTGAATAACGGATTTAATGAAAGGGTCGTAAAGCCATACGATTGCAAAATCATACAATTAAGTATATTTGATGTCCAGGCATTATCGTAACCTTTAAGGAAATATCGAATGTCAAAAGAAATATGGTTTATTTCTTTTTATTTTATCTTACTTCTTTTTCACGTTGTATATTCATTTACCAATGTCACAATGATAATTATGCATTATTAATGAAATTTATTGACTTTTGTTTATTGTTATGTGAACTTTAAAACTTTAATATGATGAAGATGAAAGGAGTGAAAACTTTTTATTTTATCAATTATAATTTTACCTATTGTCCATTGGGAATTAATGGATGGTACTGCGGTAATGAACACTATTTATGATGTTTTCATTAGATGATGAGGGTGAACTTCTACGTAGTGGTCGGCAATCGAAAGTAATTGTGTTTGATTCGTATGAATCGCATTAAATGCAACGCAGTACCGCTTATATTGAACAAATTTTAATATATCACTCGCGCCATCTGTCGAATAATATTTGTACTTATTGCTGCGATAAATTATTCTATTTTGGGGCTTAATAGAATGATATTTTTCATCATCGATGGGCTGAAATTAATTATAAACCGTTTATAAAAAAAATAATATCTTACTTTGAGACCTGGTGTTTGTGCAAAATATGCCTCTGGGCTTTGTGAATGGTACAAACCACCGTGTCCTACTGCACCGCACGGTGCACGCACTGTTAAACTTCCACAGTCAAATTGACTCCCGCTACGATATCGCATTTTTGCTGCCTCATTTACCAACTGTTGATATAAACGAGAAAATTGTTTGAAAATAATAATACATCCAAAATATTTACGTGCGTATAATTTTTATATGTTTCAAATAGAAATAGAAATTAATACAACAGACATTGCATGCAATCGAAGTTTATCTAAATTATTAAATTATAAATTAATTACTTGCGCCATTAGTCAACGATAAATTGTTGTAATTAATTTCTATGCATGAATATAGATAAAGACAGTCAACATATATATATTTAGTATGATATCTGAACTATTACAACAGATGGTAATGCAGTTTTATGCTAAATTTTCAATCTATCCGTTTGTTTACATAAATAGTAATTGTAATAATAAAATGTTTACCAAAGGTGTGCAATCAATCGACAATTCTAACAGATAATTCTTAATATATGACTGACTGAATTATATTAATTGTAGATTGTAATTAAAAATAGGAATTGTACCTACATCATATTCTTGAACAACACACACACACACACACACACACACACATCTATGATTTATTATTTAAATTACTTTACTTGATCAAACGCAGGAAATATGTAGTCGGCAAATTGAATTTCAGCGACAGCTGTTACACCTTGATTTGCCAATCCTATTCCAAATCCAACAATTCCTTGCTCGCACAGAGGTGTATTGAAGACGCGATCGCCACCAAAGCGATCTTTTAAGCCCATTGTACAGCGAAATACTCCACCGAATGCTACATCCTCACCAAAAATTACTGATGGCAATTCCAATAAATGAAAAAATAAATAAATTAATTAAATAGTTGATACTCACAATTGCAAATAAAACAGCAGTATTATGTCTAATATATTGAAATAAACATGATTTTAAAAATCACTAAATATGAATTTAAATATTATCGTGTTGTGCAAACGCTTACGACAATGTGTATAATTCATCGTTACGCCATTAGTACAGATAAGATAAGAATATCGGGCAAAATATACCATGCATAAAGAACTTCTTTCATGAATTACCATATTGAATAAAAGATGGGAAAAATAAAAATTTATCCATTACCTGAATTTAGATTATTCTCCAAAGCAACAGCAAGTCCATCATTAATTGCTTGGAACATATTCAATTGCTTTGTCTCATCTAAAATATATGCCGTAGATTAAAAAGTCAATAATAATAAATAAAAACGAAAAATAAAATTGGTGGAGCATAAAAAAAAAATTGGAGACGTGAAAATTGATTCGTGTATAAATTCAGGTGGTATTAAATGGAATTACCGGCATTGTGTAATTTTTTATTCGGCACAAATGCAAAGTGTAATCCTCTTACACTATTAGCACTGTTACGAGCTCCACCACGTGCGAAAGGAACAGCTATTGGCGTCACTTGCATATACGATAAGCGCACAGTCACCCTACTGAGAAACATGTTGGATAAATACTGACAGAGCATTATATGTTACAATTCGATCTACTGTTATGTGTTCATCGTTCGTTCACTTTGTTTCTCCCACTTCTTCATATGCTCCATCGATCATTTGCATATACAGTTCATTCGAATATTATGCGAGTAGAATCGCGATCTATAGTGTATGAAAAATAATCCAATATTTTATTGGAGTCTAATGAATATGTTTAAATATTCGACGAACTAACATTTTTTTCTCTTTATCATTTAAATCGAGGTTTTTTTCCATTTTTTCTTTATTTTTTTTTTCCATATCGAAAAATATTTTTATTCTATAATTTTACTCTTGGATACTGGCGAAAGGTCAATCAATATTTCGTTATCAATAGTTGACAGCAGTCAAGAATTCACTATTTACAATTTGTCTATAATATATAGAGTAATGTCGGTGAATATGGAATGCTACTTCATTAAAAATGTGTAATAATCAAACTTATGAAGATAGAGGACTTTAATTTTGGTGGAAGGACTTTTAGAACTATACTTTATATGTTAATAATGTGTATTGGTTATTTATATGGTACAGAATTGTGAAATAAAAAATTTTCGACTTTGCTGACATTTCGACTAGTTTAGAAAATGGAATGATAATACAGAATACCCGGATATATTGATATAGAATAGGAAATAAATATATAAGCGATGTGTAAAAATGAAGTGATTCACAAGATATGAAAACTGACACTTATTTATATTTATATATAGTGATATATTTGATTAGATATGTATTTATTGAAATATAAAGAAATTGTCTTATTTAATTACATATATTTATGTAGGCAGAATTATTGCTTTCATTTATGCGCAAATATAAAAGTTATCTGTTGTAGTTAAACCATAATATTTTTATTTCCATTACCTTAAGATATTGGATAAGCTCCTATTGAAGGTGCTCTGACAAACAAGGATTGCAATCTAATTTAGTTTTGGTCACTTCATTTAATGGATTTTCATATTGGCGATATCGAAAAAGTGTAGTTTTGGGTATTTCAAAATATCTAGAGGCCTGTAGATAGCCTATTTTTTTCTTCTGGACTACATCATTAATTTTTTTTATGTTATATTCTTTCCACTCTTGTCGCTTTTTGCTTCTGGGAGTCATCTGCACAATAATATCCGTTTATAAGTCGAAAAAATTTATAAATAAACACAAACTATATAAAGCAATCGCAAATATGGAATATTCCATATTATCATATCTACTGAGTAAATATAATTAATTAATTACAATTACACTGTTTTTCCATGGTTACATATCGTAATTTTTTTATTTCGTCAAACACTTTTTATTTGTTTTTTCAGGCTACTTTATTTAAAAAAGCTCCGGAGGTTTTAGAGAATTGTTGCATAAATTGATAGAACATATTGCTGTGTCCCGAACATAGTAGTCACTCAATTATGTTGGTTAAAACCAAGATATTCCACACCATCGACTCTATTCCTCATTCAGTCATGATATTGTTTATAATAATCATAGTAAAATATAATATATAATATATATATAATAAATAATTATAATTATGAAAGAAATATAATTTATATACTGTTATGGTATTTTAACTTCATTGTAAAAGAAATATATTGGATGCAAAAGAGACGATTTGATATTTGTTGTTTTTTGTATTCAACAAAAGAGAATGAAACGAAGGTGAATTCTTTTCATTTGAAATATAGTAGAATAATCAATTTATTAGCACATTTTTCAAATGAATAAACGTGTATTATAATTTATTTATAACCTCACTGTGTTATGTTACAAATTACATCTATAAGTAAAAAATAACAATAATTCCATATGATACCTGTACCACGTGTGAAACATTAGTTATAATATTTCTTTGGTTATATTTCGGTTACATTGCAGTTATATAATTGTCTTCATTGTGAAAATGCGATTAAAACTTAAATATTTTTCTTGTGAACATTCAAAGATGTTGAGTGGGTGCAAATTGAAAACTAATTTTTATATTGGTGCAACGACCGAATACATCGATATATACATTGACATGGTCACATAATAGCGTTGCATGTATTATCCCTTCCAATACACCGTCGCTTTTATACGCGTGTTTCTATAGCAACTGATATATAATAGCACTATACTTAATGCACACGTACATAAATTATAAATATACAGCGCCAGGTGATTCCACCCCAGAGGTTCAAAATAAAAACATCCAAGTGTTGTGTATTACTTACTGTTAAGTATTGCGGGCTAAATGTTGATGCCGTATAATATTTATAACTGTAAAAATGGTGCAAATAGATTGGAATCGAATACGTGCAGTCAAGGCAGTGTCATTAACAGACGACGAAATCGAGGATTTATTTCCAATGGTGATACGATGCGAAATCGAGGAAGTTGATGATATTTACAACTTGCGTGCTCTCATGAAATTATCACAAGAAATGTTGCAATATAAAGATAATCAGGTAATTTAACCAAGTTGTTTTTTTATTATTGCTTTGTCTACTCATGATATAGTGTAATTAGTTCAATTGATTGAATATAATGTTATTACAAAAAATAAATTTGTACAATTAAATTGGAATTTAGGAGAGATTTTTGTTAATGTTAAAAAAATTGTAGAATTTGATAGGCAATTTCATTGAGTGGTCGCTTTGCTTGTCTCTAGGTGGAATCTTTATTGTTAGAGTGTGACGAGATGAAAGGAAAATTATCCACGTCCAAAAAAGTGAACAAAGGTATCGATTATTTATTTTGGATTAATTTTCATTTAATATATTTGATGATTTTAATGGAATATTTCAGATGATCATATTGAAAAAAATAGTGACAAATCGAAATTGACAAATTCATATTCACCTGACAACAGTCACATGAATTCTCTTCAATTAAAAAATGATAAAATAAAAACTCTGATGATTGAACTTGAGGTGAACTTATGAAGAATATTATTGAATCTGTAACAACAATAAAATATTGTGTATATAACAAGTCGTATTGTTTGATTTAGGGCTTGGAAAATGAGAATATTGAAGTGAAAGAAAAATTGGACAGTCTAAAGGTGGAAATGGAGAGTTCAACAGACAGCATGAACGAAATGACAGACGAATTAAATAGTTTACGTGGAAAAAATATTATGTTTAAGGATGAAATTGATCATTTGAAGCAAGAAAAAATAGCATTACTCAATCAAATTGAAGAAATAGCTACTCAACAAATAGATAGAGATAAAATTATCGATGAATTTGGTGCTGCAATAGATGTTCGCGTTTCGGAATGGAAGGATATTTTAGACAGTAAAGACAATGAAATTTTGCAGTTGAAAAGTCAGTTATCAAAATTCCAGTTGCATCCAACAATGTCTATAAACACCCACAATACCACACAAATAATATATTTGAATGAAGAGATTGATAAGAGAGATAAAATAATTTCCGAACTTGAATCAAAATTACTCGAAGCTGCCATTGAAATAACAGAAAGTGCCAAATTAATTGAAAAATTGAAAATTGATATAAAACAAATGGAGAAAAGTGGCAGACGAAAAGAGCAACGGGATTTATTGAAAAAAGCTCAAGAGGCCAATGAAAAAATCTCACATTTACAATTATCATTGAATGAAATGGAAGACAATTTAGCCGCAAAGAATCAACAGTTATGTGAAGTACTCGGGGATTTGAAAAGATACGAGGACAAAGATCACGGCCTAAGAGACACTATTCGTGAATTGAAGGAATTAAAGAAACAATTAATAGGAAAAAATGATCATATTCAAGATATCGTAAATGTTATT
The DNA here is from genome assembly GCA_910591685.1 of Galerucella tenella. Taxonomy (NCBI): domain Eukaryota; kingdom Metazoa; phylum Arthropoda; class Insecta; order Coleoptera; family Chrysomelidae; genus Galerucella; species Galerucella tenella. Next base: position 29,837 of record CAJUYH010000041.1, read on the forward strand.
AATAGATTAGAGGCAGCAAATTCCCATCAAGAAATGCAAATTGTTGCTCTCAGGTAGGTTTCAACTGTATTTAACACTGTAACAAAAAAATCAATTTGTATTTGTGAATTATAGCTCTCCACTTTATATTGAATTATTTACTTGCTGTATTTAACTATATATATATATACTTTTTTTTTTGTGTTAAGAGAAAAATTGGGATTGTCAGAGGACGACGAAGTGTCTATTGAACCCGTTGCATTGCGATATCAAGAGGAAGCTCGAATTAAAAATGAATTAATTACACGAACTGAATTACTCGAGCAAGAAAATTTTGATTTGAAATCTGATGTGAGTTTATCGCAAAAGTTTCATCAAGAAAAAATATATTCAACATTTGGTATTGCAATGTATTTCGTTATTTCAGATACGAGTATTGCAATACAAATTGAGCAAACTAGGTGAGAGTACAATTATTGCACGAGACACAATTGATGGACAGACTGAATCTACAGAATTGCAAAATATCTCCACTATTAATTGGACGACCGATAAAAAAATTATAATGCTACGCCACAAAAACGATATTGCGGATATTCAGGAGAGTGTTCGTATCGTCATAGAAGAGAATGAAGCACTTCGGAAAGGCATGCACGAAATTTTGGACAGTATTCGTGATCAAGATGGTGAATTTACGTTAATTTTAATGGTACTGATGTGAAGCACGTTGTTTCAGACATTTCCCATGCAATCCAATGACTTAACCTAAAATACTGAATTACTGTGTTCATACATCACTCCATTAATCATTTTTCACTTCTATAATCTTCATTACTAAGAAACTGAGCCATTAAAAAAATGATTTTATGTGATATTCAGGAAAAAGCGTCGTGAAAGTTCATTCAGATACTCTGGAAAGACTTTTAGAAGCTTTAGATGTTCGACATATTGCTGGATGGTATCATCCTGCAATGAGATTACAAGAGCGTCTCAATGTTCTTCAGGGAAGTAATTCGGAATTAAGAACACAACTAAAGGAAATCAGGTAATCACAAAATTATAAAATTTTATGCTTATATTTACTTAGCAATCAATTGGTTCATGTTGTCTTTTTGATTTTAAATTCGTTTAAAGGAGAGAGATCCAAAAGAAAGATAGTCTTCTGTGTCATCTGAGCACGAAATCAGAATCAAACAATGTGAAGCTCAGTGTGGAAGAGTCTGATAAGGAAGAGGTTACGGTGTATGTGTTAGAAATGCAACGAATACAGGCGACCTATCGAAGTGAAATGGAGGAATGGCAGCAAGAGCGTGAAACACTCAATAAAAATAACAATGATTTGAAAGAGATGAATGAAAAGTTGACAGCACAATTGGAAATATATGAAATTGATTTGAGCGCTATTGCGAATGGTGAAGATGGAATAAAAGTGGCATTAGCGTCACGCAGCAAAGAATGCACGAGATTGGCTGTTGAGTTGATTATGTCAACGCGAAAATGCAAAACAATGGAGGAATTGTTAAACCGAGAGTCAGCAAGAATTTATAATATTCAAAAAGAAGCTTTCGCCAATGAAAGTACACACAAAAAACTTCTTGTCGATATGGAGAAAAAAAATGAATTGATGAAATGCAACCTGCAGGGTTTGGAGGGTAAACTATCGAATTCCATTACAAAATTGGAATTTAATCAATTAAAAGAGAAGTATAGTGAATCTAATTTACGTTTACGTGCACTGTACGAATTGCATTTAGCGATGATTAATGACAGTGAGGATAGAGCAATTAAAGATCATTCAGAGATGAATGAAAATAGTGTTGAGGATCAGTCACTTGGAGAGTTCAATGAGGAATTTGAATCAAAAAAATTGCATGATCGAAATAACGTCGATTCAATACGCACGCTCAATTCAGACTTAGAGGAACGATGGATCCAATTGCAAAAATTGTTAACAGAAAAATTACAATTGCCCCAACATAGTCCGCCAGATACAATAATTGAGTTGCAGGAAACAATAGAGATACTGCGACTAGAGAATGAAAATTTATTGAAGAGTTTAACCATATCACGAGACGAGGCACAAATGTATTATACAATAAATTCGTTGAAAATATTGGAGGTTGACAATTTACGACATCAAATTCTCGATTTGCAAGCAGTGAGCGAAGACAAAGAGACAATTGCGCGCCTGGGATTTGAATTGAATAGTTGTAAAGCAGCGGAAATGGAAATAAACCGCCGGAAAATACAATTGGAAAACGAAATTTTACAATTGCAAAGTAATTTGAAAGTGGCCAGTGATAAATACAACGATGTGAAAATCCAATTGGAGGAATTTCGTCGTTATAGTGACAATAAATGTCGGAACTACCAAGAAGTAATAGATTTTTTGCAGGATCATTACGAGGGATCGAGTTCAATCACATCTTTACAGCGCATTGACATTATGTTGAAGAAAATAACAAGTGACCGTGCGCAAATTAATTTGCAATTGAAAGAAGCCAAAGATTACAACAAAAAGGCCAAAATTCAACAGGAAACATTGGCAAATCGTTTGGAGATTGTCGATCGCCTTAAAGACATTCTTGAACAGCAAATCGGCAGTTGTGACGTTAACAATTTGATGCATAGCTTCTCGGAAAATTCACAGAGTACCCTGAATGAATGTAGACTGAAACGGCGAACTGCACAATTGGAGAGTGAGTTGGAATTAACGATAAATAAATTACTGCAATATGAATCGACAATTGCCACAATGGAATGTGATATGATTAATATTCAAAGAGTATGGAAAAATAAAATTGAAATACCACCAACAATCAATAATCTTCAACTGCCGCAGAAAACGACGAGTACTACTTGCAGTAAAAAATCTGTATCAGTTGAGGCTCGTGTTCAATATCATTCTGTACAAGTTCAATGTGATCCTTATGACTCCGTGACACAACCCGAGACATATCCGATTGTCTCTGAAGCGGATAAAGTAGACAAAATGGTAAAGCCAAATCGAGATAACGTAGAATCCAATGACACTACTGCATCATTTCTTCAAGATCAATTGACTCAAGCTTTAGCATTAGCTTCAGATCGATCTGCAAAACTAATCAAATATGAATCACAAATTGCTGAATTCGAGGCAAAAATTGGGGCATTAGGCAAAATAATAATCGAAAAAGATGGTGAATTGGTACAGAAAAATAAATTACTTGAGCAACAAAAGTTGCCGGATAAAACATACGGTTGTGACGTGGAAGGAAGTGATAGTATCACTGCTAAATCCACAATAAATAGTTTACAGAAAATGATAAATCAAAAAGAAGAAACAATTGCGAGATATCAAACGTTATTGAAAGAGGACAGAGATGAACATTTGAAAGTTGTATCGCGATTAAATGAAGACTTAAAAACTTTACAACTTGAAATTGCTGCAATGAAGGAAGAAGAAGTACAAAAATTGCAAAAAATTGTTAATCAAGTGCCTGAACGCGATATTCCACTTGTAAAAACATCGGATCAATTAAAGAACGATCAAAGAATAAACGTTGAAACGGAGGAAAAAATTGTTAGATTGAATGAGCAAGTGTCAACGCTCGAAGCCGATTTGCACATTGCCAATGAATTGGGCGAACGCTGGCGGCGATTGGCTGATGAACGGTTACATCATATGGATCAAGTGCGTGAAAAACTTGAAGCTCAACATAAAAGCGAACTCGACAGTTACCGATTAGAACTCGATAAATGGCAATCAGAAACAACAGCATTGCGCCAACAATTATCGGACAATCGTATGAAATTAGCTAAAGGAAATATATCCATGTCAAAAGAATTACAAGAGCGCGACTATAAAATCGAAGAATTGACAATGTTGAATCAGCAGTTACAAAATGAGTTGGAAATGATTGAATCAATGGCACAGTCACAGCCACAAATGAGCGCGCACAGTTCGGGTGTGACAAAAATACAGGAGATGACACAAACTTGTGGCCGCCATGATTTATCCGGTCACATACAATCAGACCTAGATCTTTTACGTCGACAACACAAGTCAATAATTGAAAAAGAGAAGATGTATAAAGAACAAATAGCGGATTTACGACAGCAATTGAGTCGTAGATACATCGCGGAGAAAACTGAGGAGAAAAAGGTGTCACAACGTGAAGCGCAATTAGAACGTAAATTAAAGAATATGGAAGAGGAGTTGAATAAAGCGAGAATTCAATTGGACAGAGAGTATAGAAATCAAGAGGTAAAAAGGATTAAAACTGCAGAGGAATTGTCATTGTGGGAAAAGCAAAAAAAATGGCAACAAATAGCCGAAAAATTGAAGAAAGAATCAAAAGATAAAACCGATGAATATAAAAAGTTGAATGCGAATTATGATAAATTAAAAGCAACTGTATCGTGTATGGAGCGTGAAAAATGGTATTTGAGAAGTAAAATTCGTTCGGAAAATGGTGGCGTTGTTGGTGGATTGTCGGCAAGGCCAGAGTTCAATGTCAACATTGTTGAAAGTTTACAAAAAGAGTGTCAAACATTACGGGATCGAATAAGTGAATTAACTGATCGTTTAGAGACTGAGGATAATCATCAATTAATGATTCAGGTTGAAAAACAAAAGCGACGCATTGTCGCATTAGAGGCCGTCACTGAGGGTAATACATTTGTCGTTGATCAATTAGAAAAATTGGAATCAGCAAAATGTCTTTTGGAAAAAGCCAATATCAAATTGGAGAGTGAAAATTTTGAACTTCGAATGGTAATAGAAAAGTTAAATTTGGATACACCACGTTTAAAAGAGAAAGTTGATCATTTGGAAAAATATGTTGAATTATTGAAAGTTGAAAAATCATCAGAATCATCTGCACGTTCATCGGAGAAAGATCATGAATCAGCATCGAAAAAATCGGCATTGGAATTGGAGAGGACAGTATTTGTTCTGAAAAGAATTGTTGAAAAACTTCAAGTGGAAAATAAACACTTGCGAATTAATTCTAAAAATAATCATCGATTGATCAAATCTACACCGACATCCGTATCAAAAGTTGGCGTCAGTGATAGTGATAAAAATTTTAAAAAACAATATGAACATGCAAAACAACGTGTTATTGATTTAGAAACTGATTTGCAATTAGCCGATCAGAGAATTGAAATGTTAACAGCCGCACGCAATGAAGAGAATACAGATGAAATTGATGTATTGAAACAGCAACTTGCACACAAATCTGAATTACTTGATAAAGTTAAACAGTTATTGACACGAGCTGCCATAAATGAAAAGGCCCTTCGTCAACGTGTAAGTATACAAAGTGAAGTGTAATTGTAAAATCACTGGAAAAAAGATCATATTCCATTCATAAAAAATTTTTTTCAGATTCAACAAATCGAATTGAAACAAACTCTTTCAACAATTCCCGAATGTCTCCACACATCATCGACCAACAATTAACGATAATATTTAATATATCTCAGTGCGTAGTCAACAAATTATAAATAAAAGATAAGTCAATATATATTTTTTTTTTTTTTTTTAATTGAATTGCTATAATTATAATTAAAACCATACAACATATGAATAATATTTAACAAATGGCAATAAATTTCTTAACTTAGATACATATAATATATAGTTCATAATAATTAATTAAAAACAATACAGTTTCCTGAGCGAAATATACACATATAAATGAACTAATTAAAATTAATTCGTTGGAACATTCATATTTAAATGGACTAAAGTGGACACAGTATATAGGCAAAACGCATTTCAGAAGTACTCGGTGTCTTGTTACATATCTTTGTCTCGTTACTACTCGTTATCCAGTGGAACGATGAATGGGGCTATGGAGTCGGCGTCCTCGCAATCCGGAATCATTTTTCCCTTGAACTTGACGCATGTATCGGCGCACAGTTGACCCTCAAAGTATGGACCAAACATCTTTTTACACTGAGCACAGTTTCTTATGCATGTACCTATATCATTACACCGACACAATAAAACCCAACAAAGAAGTTAGATAGTCAATATAAAAAATTTATATTTTATTATAACAGGTTGACGATTTTTTTTTTTTACTAACCAATACGATTGGCAGTAGATGGCATTGTCGAGTACATCACAATAAAGGCAACAATCAGGAAGATAATGGCACGACTTGAAGTTCTCATAATTAATTTATTCACTTCCGGATTTTCCTGATTAATGCAAAAACGACACTATCGAGTAATATATTAATTATTGTAAATAAATGTACATATAAATATAATTGTTCTAATTAAATTGCACATAGTAGCGTTTAGATAAGATTGTAATGCACTGTATGCAACAAAGGAATACCATCAACGATCAAGAGACACTTGAGAACGTTCGCGGAAGAACTGAATTTTATTCGCAAGTCACCAGCAAGAGACATTGGACATTGTGGAGATATATATATATATGTGGAATGCCTGTGGTGGCTCACGGTATAATTAATAAATTCGTGTATCACTGAACAAGCAAAGCCGATTGCCCGAAGGCTGTTTAGCTTCTCACACCTCGTTCGTCGAGCAATGGACGCGGTACGTTCTTTATCCCACGCTTTTATAACCGGAATCATCGCACCATTCGCTTCCGCGTTCTCCTCCACAATCATTGTCAATAAGTGTTAAATAAATATGGATGGATTTTTTTTTTCTTTTCGATTGTCTGATTGAACATCCAGGAAACGTACGTAGTCATGTATTTATCAAAGATCGCAGAGGAATCCCCGTTTATCAAAATTGTAAATATTACACTTCATTTATTTTTTATTCAAATATGATTCATACTCAATTTGTATTTTAAAAATTAATCTTACTTACCTATCGATATATTTAATATACTCGTACGAGACTAAACAGAGAGGAAGAATAGATGACACTGTGTTGTACTCTCTTGAATGATACTGGATTGTTATCGAGTCCGTGCTTATATACCCGATGAAATGAAACAAAAGTATCCCTGCGGTGAATTTATTTCACTTTGATATAATTGAATTTTTCGTATATCCTGCACTCTCGTTGTGCTACGCAGAAGAGGAAATGTATTTACCATAGGTAGCATACTCATTCATTAGGAGCAATGTTTCATTTATTCGATTTCTTTTGTTTTGGAATGTAAAGAACGAAAAAAAAGAAATAAATAAATAATAATAATAAAATAAATAAACAAGCGTAGTTCATTGGTTTCAGATATATATTTATTTTGCCTTGAATTTATATATGCATAAATTATTTCGAAAATCTTGTCGGGCTAAATTTAGACATGTCCCACGCGAACATGAAGACACCACGTTATCCCTTCAATCATCAAAAAATAGTCCGCATTATTTTTTTATCGAGTTAAACAACAAATGTTTTGGTGGGCGGATATTCATACTCCATTGTCCAGTTTTTAAAGACCTTATTTTTATGGTTTCTCTCACGACTTTCACCAGCTTGTTTGTTTCTCTTTCTATCATTAAAATCTATAGAATGCCCATTGAACATTTCAAATTGATTGGCATTGGCAGTGCCGTCATCTCTACTATGTTCAATTTGAAAGTCATCTTTTTTCAAATTATTATTCGTGATATTGTTTTTAATAATTGAAGGAGATATAAAACTAGCTTTACCGAAATAATGTTCATCATGTTTCGATGATTCGAATGGTGTGACATAATCGTCATTTTCTTTAAATGTATAATCATCAGCCGAATCTAAAAATCTTCTGTTAGCCATTTTTCCACTTTCACCACGAATATCCTTCTTCTCATTATGGTGAAACATTTCTTCAATAAACATATCAAGATTGAATGGCTTTCGGTACTCATTAATATCAAAATTAACAGGCTCGAAAGATGATGTTTGCTCTGTTGAATCTTTCACATCATCTCTGATGTCTTCTTTGTTTTCGATACTTGCTATATCGCCACTGTGTTCTTCATCCTCTTTCAATTGCTCCCTCAATTCAGTCGATTCACGATTCCCAGAATTATCTGCCTCGACCACCGCATTTTTTGCCTTCCGGTCGACATCCTCATTACTTTGTACATTACTTTCACTTTTGCCACGTATGTCAACTCCCTCCTCTTCTCTTACATTTGAAGGTGTACCAGGGTCAATGGTATCGTTATCCACATCATCATTGTTGCTTCTGTATTTCTCCTTGATGGCCGCAACCTCACGATCATTCTCATCTAAACTTTCCTCACGTTTATCGGTATAATCTGGTACATCAACATATGGAATATTTTTGGGGTTATATGTGAGATTATGCCCGGCGGATTCGCTACTGAAAAAATTCTCTGCGCCCATGAGTTTCTGCCTTGCAATTTGATAGTCTTGGAGATTTATGTATGGTTTATCTGTCGTGAATGGCGATGGAAATAGATTAGAATCACGTGCGACAATTGTTTTTGCGTTTTTCATACGTGTTGTTGAATGAGTATGAAGAGGCGGCACAACAATTCTGGAATATGTAGATTTTATCGGTGTAATATTCAAATCTGTAATCTCACTGGCTTTTTCATCATCATCATTACAATTGTTAATAACACGCGTGTAAGCAGCTATCTTCTTTGTTTCGTCATTTGGAACACGCACGTCTCGCTTTACACCGACGTCTGCCAAACTGGAATATTTTTTATTCTGCTGCTTGGATGCAAATTTATCGTTGTTTACCTCAACAGAACGTTTTTTACGATTCACTTTAGTATTATTTTGTTGTCTGAGTTTAGAAATTATTTCGTAAATTGATTTATCAGCAGTAATGATATTGAATAATTCATTCACTTTCATTGTTTTCGAATTCTTCACCCTTGCAATATATTTTCTCAAATCAACAGATACTTTATTTTTCTGTAAAAAAAAAAAAGAAAATATTCCACAATTTCAACGTTTAAATCGATTGTGCAAAAAAAAATATGACCAAATTACTAAAAGATACTTTTATTATTTTATTTTCATTCAACAAATGGCTGTATGTACAAAAAATTGAGTATAAACAATTGTTTACTTATTTAGTGCAGTGACAATTGGTGGCAATAAGGATAAACGATGCTCGAAATTCTAGAAAATAGTTTAAGCGTTATTGCAATTGTGTATGTACATAAAAAAAAATATATATAATTGTCATAATACTTTGACTAACTAAATAATATTATTGTTGTATGTGATAAATGCAATGATGCATCAATATAAATGTGATTTATGTAGAAATTGGATTTGTGTTTTGTGACGTTTAATAATTTTCATAAATAATTGTCATGTCGAGGAAAACATACGTAATACAATGAATGAGTATCATAAATGCATTGAGTCAATTGACTATAAAGTTTATGTATGCATATTTTGTTGTGTGATGATGAGTGTAATAATACTGCTGATAGCTGTATTGATTGGTGATGACGGTGCAAGATACTGTGATAATTATTAATCAGTGCTGCTTTACGTATTTTCATCAACGGACACTAACAATCATAACCATTTTGCAGTTACCTATAATTACTAGATATACAATATCATAATCTCATTTGATGATACATTCATTTTCCCAATGGCCCATACGTTTCCGCTAAATTACTCACGTATTGGGCACCGTAATTGTTAGCTGGAAATTCAGCCCACTTGGTGAAATCTATACCGGGCAATACACCACTTTTACATGGGACTCGCGGATTACTGCAAAAAATAATGAGAAGAATGAAAGAGGCAAATAATGATTTACAATCATCACCATCATCATTATCCTTCGAAGAATTTTTATCAATAGATAGTGATCAACCACTTACATTTCATGATCAGGAAGAACCATGGGGAAGAGTTGTATTGTATCGATAAGATCAGTATTGTCGCAAATGAGACGTGATAATCTTGACTTGCGAATCTCATTCAGTTGATCTAAACAAGGAAAATTAACGTCGAGTTAATGGAATCCACGTGAACATGCATAGTTAATGTCACGAAGAGTAAATAGAAAAAAAAAAAAATTATTTACCTAGTGTAAAGGATGAAGGCTGATTTGGAAGCTCATACCAAAACCTGTCTCCACGTCGTGAATTGCTAAATTGTGTTGCGATGACGCAGGCGAACGTTGGCCCGAGCATACTGCCTGGTAATGGACGCTCCGAGACGCCTCCAGACCACAGATCAACGTCCGCTGGTTGTCTGAAAGAAAAAAAAAAAATAATTTATCTCATATTAATGCAACGGAACATTTTATCAACTATTTTTAAAATTGACAATTTTTTAATTTATAGATATTCCGTGACTTACTGAAAAATTGAGCTATAACGTCGAATCGTTTCATTTGGCATTGAACCAAATAATTCATCGAATGTGTTTGCGTCAGGTAATCCACAAAATTTTCGAAATTCCATATAGCTTGGTACACCAAATTCTCTACCACGCTGCATATTGAAGGACACTAAATCCATTCCATATCGTGCGCCAACTTTTTTGAATAAATGATTCGTAACCTAAAAAAAATTAAATAATAATATATGGACATGGAAATATTATCGGTTATAACAATTTTGTATTGTAATAATTGAAATTCACTCACCTCTTGAGTAATTGAGTCATCCATCGCTTGTGCAACTTGATTCATCAGTCCCATGAAATATTCATCGATAACACCAGCACGATAGAGATCCCAAGGTCTCCTAATTAAATCCGACAATCGTTTTGACGCTAATTCAATTAAAAATAATACATATTAATTTGATGAAAATGATCATTACTTCAATCAACTGTCAATTGATTTTCATTCTCACCAATGAATTTGTGCGCTTTACTCCATCTCTCAACGGCCGTGGGTAACAGCGAGTGTCCAAATCTAAAAGCAGCTGCCGCAAACGCATCAATAACACCAGGATTAACATTTGCATCATATCCATCCCAATAACTTTTCTTTTCTAGCAAAAGCCCAAATTTTTCCATAACATCTTTGCCCAAGAGAATCGGTAAAAATTCATTGTAAGTCACATGCTGAATTTCAGCGACATTGATACGTCTTGCTTCTTGAAATAATGTTTCATCGTCCCAATGTGGATTGACTTGAGCTAATGCTTTGGCAATTCGATTATGTTCCCGTGCCATAAGTGTATGCATACACGTCAAAACCAATTGCTCATTCACACGAATTTCTCCTATTAAATTGATTAATTAAAATTATTAGCAATTAAACACCATAATAATTATCATTGAAGTAACGTATAATTTACATGTTAACTCAACATCATAATTTAATTGTGACTTTTATAGGGCAGCTGTCAATTTAACGACATTAAAATTCATCTCAGGCGCACATATATATATATATTGTTTTAAATCTCATATATTTATAGAAAAAAAAGGAAAAAAATAGGAAAAAGAAATGCTTTATTGACATATAAGGGCAAGAATGCTGTTCTCCAGGGGGCAATTGCGCAATTTCTTTCTATATGATTTAAATGGTAGCCACATTAACCCCTCCTCACCAATCTTGAATTACCCGCAGGCAGCTTAACCATTAATCCCATGAGATTTAACTAGAGTCATGCGCGTGCGCCTCGTCTATATGCTTCTATAATACAACTGTACCACAACTTGTGACCGATTAAATTATTTATTTGATTACAGAGTCGATTAGAAAGTATGATCGTGCTCTTCTTAAAATCATCGAAAACGAATTTTATCAATTGCTATTAAATATATTAATGATAAATTGTATAATATTTTTTTTTTTGTTTTTTCATCACCTGCTTCGAAACAATACATGGATCTATTTGGTCGTGTGCATCCCTCATCTGGTATGTCAAGCTTCAATGGAAGTAAATCTTTCAATCCGTATTCGGAAAACACTGGATTCATTCTCAACAATCCCGCATACCCTGTTCGCAATTTCCTGCAAAATAAATATGAATATATCTGTATGCTTGTTGCAGTAAAGAGTTATAGACTCCATATCATTGTGCGCAAACAGTTTGACGAGAGCGATTGACTTCTATCCGCGCACTCAATCTTTGCCGTTAACGTGAATGATTTATTGACTATATACAAACATACAGAATTCAATTGAAATCTCACGAATCGCCAAAGAAAAATGAATATAACACGTCAAGAAATATATATATATTTATGTGGTGTATGTTTCTCTCTATATTATGAAATTATATGGTGTAATATTTTATCGTATAGAAAGTTAAGAGCACACACAAAACATCAGCAATCTCGTTTGTATACATTACACAAATAATATACGGTAGGTACTCTGTATATATGTATGTACATATATTCTATAATCTATTATTTTGTATTATTGTACAGCGATTTGAAATACGACAATGCAATGAAAAGAAATTACCGTCATATTACCTGGCAAAATCATCGTTAATTCCATAAACGGTGTTTCCATCAAGCACACCAGTGAGAAGATTGAACGGAACACGTGAACCAAGACGACATTCAGGTCGCACAGCTGGAAATGCCCGAACAAAGTCATGACAACGAACATTGAACAATCGATAAAAATAATCGTCCTCAGGTATTATAATTTCATTGCAATATGGATTTTTTAAATGCGGTGGACGTCCACAACATTCTTCCGGATCATTGCGATTGAGCGGATCTAAAATTAAATAATAAATCCAAGCAATAAAACCAACAATGAATTGGGTTATTTATATTAAATATAAATATTGGTATTAATGATATACCGAGAGGAGTCGCAGTAAGTGTATAATCGTGATCCATAAATTGTCCCCATGCAATTACCATCACAGTCCCAGCATGATCGTGAAAACCATCATCCGGATGCATTGTTCTTGATACAACACGAGACAATGGCAAATTACCGCCGTTTGATGAGATTCGCGGTGCTGTCATGCCATCGGCAAACGCTGGTGGCATCATTCTGCATACATAATTTTGTATATATTCAAAGTCATATATCAATAGTAAATATTTTATTTTGAATATATTTGTTAAATTATTACCTGGCAAATGGTGATAATGCCGCGCCCCATGTTGGCTTCTCTAAATTTGTACAGAGACCATCAAAACGACGATATTTACCCGCAACACACTCGACATTACTGAGAAATGCTGGACAAACCTCATGAATTAGTGTTTTTGTCGTGTCAATTAGTGGCAATCCATTTTCAATTTCCTCCCTCGTTAATCCATACCTTAATCAAAAAAAAAAAAAATAACGTCAATTACACCGTGCATTTATTCTTCAATTAATTATTTCTATTGAAATTCAAATGAGCAAATGAAATTTATATTTACTGGTGTGCTAATGTTATTGAAATATCAAGGAGAAGTTCGCCTACAGTTGCGAGATATTCGGGTTTCCATTTTTCATTTGCAGGTTGTGCAACATCTAAAATTAATTATTACAGTTATAATCAATGGATAAATAATTAATATAGCGCCAATTACGATTACCATATATAGACACTTACTGATTCGTTTTCTTGCATCATAGTATGCTCGATTGATAGCATCATAAGTTACACATGTATGCGATCCAGCGGAGGATGGTCTGATAACAGTACAACAAAAACATAAATAATATTGCGATAGTTGATAAGAGGTCAAGAGGACAAGAGAAATTATAAATACTATTGTTATTTATATGACTAATACGTGCAATCTTTCATACAGAAAATATATGCCTGAAGCAAACAGTCATACATTCTATTCATATTTCATATACGCACTAAGAAATAGAACCTTTCCCGATCCGATCAAGGTTCTACATAGGAATTATGATACCACATGTGGAAAACTCACTGTGCTATTGTATACCTATTATTTCAATATGGAAGAAAGAAAAAAAAAAACACGATGTAAATTAACACAAATAATCATAGTTCTGCATCTTTATACTGTGCAATCCTAGTTGCACATTCAACATTAAACCACATGAGAATGATTACGTCAACAATCGACTAAGAAGGTAAATTTTCCAAAGAGGTATGGAGGAATGTACGAGATTCTTCCGCGTTGACTTGACGCGACGTTGCGTCTTCCAGACCAAAAAAAAATAGATAAATAAATAAATATAACTCCTCACGTATATGTATATGTGTCTAACCTATATGTACATTATTTCAACAGGAATTTTTATACGTTGCAACATTTTGTTAATGCCGCACGTTTTCGTAATACATTTTTCAAAAGCAATGCGTATATACGTATAATAAATACATATGTATATATATATATATATGCAAGTTTAAATATCTGAAGTATATTTAATCAGCAAGACGTGCACGCGACCTTTGTCGGCAATGTAAAAAAGAACTATATAAAATTATCCAATAAAAAATTATAAATTGGATACTTATATTGGAGAAAGATATTCCACTCTATCGTGAACTCAATCTGGAATCATTAATTCCTTCATAGCAATAGTTCCAACTCCTCAATTTCTCTCGTTCAACATAAACAACTAACATCAACCGTCTCAACCTTTAATTATCTTCCATTATCTTTTATTGGTGAGAGGGGAAAAATAATAATGAAAAATGAAAGAATATTTCAATCATTGTCACGAGTGGAAAAAAATCCTGAGAGTTATAAATGTAATTTCATATATAGGCAAACCGGCTCATCGGAGTAAATCAATGGTCGTCGATTGTAGTCTGTATATAAAGACAAATCAATTAATAATAAAATTCACAGAGTCAAAGAAAAATAAATAACAGTATTTAATATACATGCAATAAATACACAACAATAATATCATAATTTCTATATCCGGATAACCTATACCACCTTATTCGATGATTTCATGAGAACCAGAACAATAAATGTGGATGTACAGAATAAATTGTTATCTCATGAATATATTTACTTATATAGATACATATATTTTTAGTCGAGAGTTTAAAAACAAATAACCAATAAATATTTTTTACTTTATAATATGATTCAGTGAAATTAATGGATATATGAATTGTTATCAGTTATACTCAGGAATTTACATCAGACCATTATTCTATACCAAGTGAACAACCAAACAAGTTGTAGGCGTGGTTCTTGAGTTAAAGCCAAATCTATTTTGCCAGATGGTATGTGTTATTCATGCAATGGACGCTTTCACCTAGCGTGTGTGTAAACATTATATGCATGAGGAGCAATATAAAGAAACACCAACGACTACTATATGACAACGTAAATATACAGTAAAGGCGATTAGTTTTATCGAGTGGACTACACAATATATTTGCTACAAATCGTTGTGCCATTATATCACAGCTCTAAGGCACCAAAAGACGCTTTTAAAATCTCACTTTCCTTCCTTTTTAATGCGTCTACTTGCGCGTATATATATACACGATACAACTGCGCAAGACGACCGATAATTAAATCAAATGTGGCCGTGCAAATCACTTGCGTGCATTGGCCTGAGGCACTTATTGCAGATTATCATTAAATAAAAAAAGTGCAAACCCAAAAAGAGACTTCAATAGTTTTGATGTTTCGTATTATCTTTAGGTGTTTCTTAAATAAAGTAATACTCTACTTATTACGTAATTATGAATTATCCTGATCTTGAAACCAGTGTTAATTATATTTATAATTGAAATTTTACATAATATATTTAGAATTTTCGCACAATACATTTTATTTATTTCTTTGTAATATTTCAAGGTGATGTTTATGACTTACAGTCCGCCACGCAAGAGATTGTATGTGTAATCATAGACAATTGTTCTTCCGGGTCCATCCAAAATCAATGCACAATCGTCTACGTTGTTGTACGCATCAATTGGCTGATGTTGAAGTGCATTGTTTCCAATGGCCAATAGCAATGGCAACAATAAAATACATTGCATCTGCACAATTAAGGAACTGAAAGGAAATAAATAAAATAAAATAATAAAGTGTTATTATCAGTGTAAATAAAGTTTTTATTGTTGGTAATAAATATTTCAATTATCGTATATGAGAGAGTAAATTATCATGTCAATTTAAAGTGTAATAGATTGATTGAGTTATTATTTGACGCTTCTGAACGTTTAATAATCAATTAAATATTGGATGACGTATCAAAAATCAACTTCAAAATAATATTGCAAATTTTTGTTATCTTGGGCTATCTCGAAAGAATATATATGATTAGAGAGTAGATTGCCGGCTGTTGAACGTCTGCGACCTTGCATTCAGAAGTTTAGAATGTCTGTTGCATTAACATATTAGTCATTTACAACTGACACACACTCGCTCACACATGTTTAGTCTATCGATTAATATCATCATATGTTATTGATCTCGTTTGTTTCGCGCCTATTCATTTATCGCCAAAGAAAATCTCCCACAGTAAGCCAATGTTCAATTCACTTTATTCTTTTTTTTTTCTTTTTAATTACAGAACATATTATATTGCCTTGCTCATATTAGTAATATAATATTCGTCGAAAAAAAATGAAAGAGAAATGGAACTATTGAAGAAAACACAAAGAGATTATTATCAGCGAAGACGTTTTCTTGCCCTGGTCACCGCAATTCATTTTTATCTCATGCGTTTGATCATATGGCTCGATGCGGTCGTCACAGGGATGCGGAAATTGATTGAAAGTGAAAGTGCAAAAAGAACCGCATAATCAATTATCAACACGTGATCGTCTACACTTTTATGCTTGATGAATTTTTCTTCTCAATATATTTATATTCCTTGATAATTTTTTTTTTATTTATTTATTTTTCTTCCTAAATTCGTTGTGGCATGACGAAAAAAAAATATATCGTTCCCAAAGTTTTTTATGCATTCGTCATAAGAAACAATACTGAGTATCTATAGAAAGTGCAAATCGATTCCCATGATTGATCAGTTTGAATGGGGTGGAATAATCGACATCTTCAAATGAAAAAAAAAAGAAAAAAAAAATGAAAGATGAATTTATGTAATTCATTTTTCATATATGTATATACATGTGTATATATCAATGTGCGTAAACGAAATGGCATGATTTATGATGACTGCAAATGGGAACATGTCCACCTACACACGAGTGTTGCAAAATTTCATGTACTTTTGTTTGCTTTAGACAACGTTATAGAGCTAATTGATTGATCAAACGACACTTAAAATAAATCTCTCCATTTCATATATCTATATATATATTTCTTTTTATACACCGCCGTAGGTATATGATTTTTAATGAACGAGTTTCTTTTTATGATGCTTCAAGATAAAAAAAAATCTCAGTATATTGCATATTACTTTCGTTTGCCAATATATTCTGGGTCCATGTTATAAAATGTGGTTTCATCTTAAACATAAAAATACACACGTTTATACATAAATGTGTGTGTGTGTGTGTACCAACAGGAAAAGGGCATCACTTTCACATTTTGTAACTTGGACATAATAAAAAACTAACATTGACTTCAAAAATAATTTTATCACATTTCTTTATATCATAACGTGAAATGTGTGTTTACTTTGAATATATTGAAACCTGACTCTTGACCCGGCTCCTTGTTCTAATACTTATATTGCTATTTTCCTCAAACAATCGGAATACCGGAAATGGCAATACAAGAGGGCTGAATACAAAAATCGTAAGTGAAACCGGGTGAACCGGTTATAATTAAGAACGGCACGCTTCCAGAATAATAGTACTACACCTTACTTTCGTTAAAGTTCTAGACGTCTCGAGTTAAAACCAGTTACATTATCGTTTATTGAATATAGTATATATAATATTTAAATTGTTATGGAGAGACGTCTATTGAATAGATCTATATGAAAGGCTATATTTATCATATCCTTCCGAGCGAAAGTATTTGAGACTATTTTATAAATTTCAACTAAACAACAGCGGGTTTACTTTTTATAATATTAATCCTCATATTCTTATACATAATTTAATTTATCTCAATTATATTAATATATATTAAGATGAAAAATTTATTTATTTACCTATCGACCATTTTGTTGGCCGGATATTTTCTTGCTGTTATCCACCAAAAGTTATTCAGTAAATTCGTAATTTATCTTCGTTATTTATTTTTTTGTTATTTTAAAAGGCAACACACAATAATTAGAAAAAAAATAACCGGAAGAATTACGAGACGCAATTACACGTTTCTGAACAAGTAGATCAAAGATAATATTGGTCAGACGAGCCTGAGAAGGAAGACCAAAAGGAAAATATATATATATATAGAAACACGACGTTTAATTTGTGGGGCACTCGCGACCACCGTTTGTTACTGACTACTCTGTATATCGTAAGATCCAGTCTCTCTTGGGCCCCATAGTTCCTTTATCGAAAGAGCGTGTGAGAGTCGTCCCCTCTTTCTTCCCCTTGGCCCCACACAGGGTAAAACGCAAAGGTTTCTGAAATTGAAGAATAGCTGATGGCGAAAAACGTCAGTGATTGCTGGTACCTCGTGTATATCTCACTTCTTTTTTTATCACAGTCATAACTATAAAAATATACAAATGTATATCCATGCATAGGAGTAATCGACGTTATGACATGGTGAATCCCATGGCAAAATAAAAAGAAATCCGAAAACATGTTAATGATTAAGTTATCAAAGTTTTTTATTTCAATAATTCTTTCAATATTATATTTTTCTTCAATTTTTTATTATGTTATAAAATATTTATTTAGTACTTGAAGGCAATTCCTTACTTGCAATCAGAAATGTTAAGACTTAATTATATAATTAAATATATATTGGAAAATAAAATGGAGTCTGTAACTTTTCAAGTTCTCATATTATTCAAGTACCAAGAATCCAATATAATTATTTATTGAATGATGAACTTCTTCGCCCCCAGCTTCTCCTTCTCTAAAGCTTTCCTTTCCTTTCTCTATATACACTATCTGTCCTCGATCTTCAATAAAATTGACTGTCAGTATTGAAACAAAAATGAAAGTCGACCAATTTTTCTTTTTTATTCCAATCGTTTTTTTTTTTACAACTTATATTTTTTTTTTCTACAGTGCACGCATTTATATCAATACTCATGCAAATTGATGGATGGGATACTGCGCCTTGAGAAAAAATAACTCACACAGTCATTGAATTTTATTGCAAAAAAAAAAAATAAATAAAAGAATTCACAGAGCGCGCGCACATCACGAGATTTCTTTCAGCAATGTAACTTCTCTGCAGATGTATATTACTTCATACCAATATATAACTGCGCGCACTGCGCGAATATATATCGATGTGGCGGCGAGAATTAAAAAGACAAGAGTATATTATGCACCTAGTGAATGGACTCGTGAGCGATAATCGTTGAGTAACAGAGAGCAGTAAAGAAGTGGCACACATATGGCCGGATGATGCAGGTAACTGCTCTTATTCCTGCAATTTTTTTTTTCCTTTTTATTTCTTCCTCCAGACAGGATCAATTAGGAAATTAATCTGATGATACTTGTGTCAATTTTTATAGAATATAATAATATATATTATTTTTTGAACAATTATTTGACGTTTATCGTGGATAGCTCACGTGAAAAGTAAATGCAATTGTGAGAGATGAAGCATATTATAGTGATTGGCGGAGTTGGTCTATACCGCTCCAGTTTTATGGATACACATATACATGTACAAGTATGTATACATGAATGTATGTAAGAATGAACGCGAATGTTTATCACCGTAGATGCGCGATGAGAGTAAGGAAGCATATTACCCTGTCGCTAGTTGCTGCTGTCTTGTGCAGTCACGTTTAAGTCACGAGGCTTTGAGAGGCAGTTAAAGTAAAAGTGAAGTAGCATCACATGATCTCCCGTTGGCGTTTAAAACCCTGCGGAGCAGGAGCGCAAAAGAAAATACACGATGCATGAAAATACATACCAACTGCTAGTTGGCTGTTTAAATTGATGCAATGCATTTGTGCGCTTGCTTTTGTTCTGTTATTTCTTTTGTGTACCATCCTGGACAGTTAAAATTCATGTCAACGTGCTATTGCGATATTTATTTGTGAAGAAAAAAAAATATTGCTATTATTATAGTGAGAGTTGCCGGAAGTTATGCAACATAAATATTTTATAGATATAATATGTAATTGTATTTATATGTATTTCCGATTGCTTTTCATGAACTTCACTATCAATTGTGGGTTGAAAGACATTTTTTTTGTCCTTCCCATTTTTTTTACCCAGACGTTATAGATTTTATCATTCGATTTGCAATAGGTTTCTCATCATTCTCATATGATTTATATATCTGTGATGATCGATAACAACATGGATATCACTGAATAGACTTGGGACTATATTTGCGGTTTTTATTTTTATAATTTTAAAAACGCAAACAACCATTTTTTTACAGATTCCTCATATTGTTTTTTAACATTATGGAACGCAATTTCACAATTGTAGTTCTAATTTAAAACCGACACCAAGACCTTTTTTTCCGTTTGACTGAACTAATTCTAATTATATATCATTATATATAATTAGAATAAAGCAACAGATATAATATCACAAGAGACAAATTAAGAGTTACTAATGCGACTAATAATTACAATTCATTCTGGCATTAAAGAAATTTTTTTTCTCCTCAAAAACAGTAAACATAAACGAAAAATTAACGTTTTACTCAACATTGAATATTAATTTCAAGCAATAGCTTATATTTATTTTTTTACAACACATGCGTCATTTTACTTTCGAATACAATTCATTTATATATTTTGAAATAATTTAAACGATTGCGATAATGAAGGAGTGAATGGAATGAAATCAATATCAATAATAAAAGTAAAAATAACATAACGTATATAAATATATATATATATATATTTAATGATAATACTATGAAAATATATTGATTATGTCTAATTATATGTTCAAAAAAATTTCATGCTTTTGACAAGTAAAATATTCGAATATTGAAGACACACCCACAATATGCAAACATTTATAGCAATAATTAATTTTCATTACCAAATGGTAATGCAAATAATATGTTGACTTTTTATCACATCTCATTATCCTCATTCAAAAATATTCTTTCACTCGTTCATGTTTTTATCCTCGAGTGTATTGAACATGGCGGGTTCTTTAAATGCAAACCAAGCACCCACTGTCACTCGTGAAAGTCAACATATCCCTCGCGAACTTGAAGGACGATGTTTACGTACAGATATTCACGTGTACATATACAAATCTTGATGTTCACTTGACTCCACTTCACCTCTTCAATTGTAATTGCGTATGCAATTTGTCTCGTATTGATTCCTAACATTGTAATGTAATGTTATCTTTATATCCCCCCCTCCCCCCAGTTTTATTTGTTTCACTCATTTTTGCCTTATCAATCATTATCAATACCACATTTACATTCAAATTCCTTCCACAATATCTATTACTAATTATTTCAATTAAAACTCTCGACAGATATTCAATGAAAAAATCAGTAAACACGACATGAATTATTTTTTAATTGCTCATTCTCCAAATATATATTTCTATATAACATTTATAAATACATATAAAAAATTTTTTTTCTATTTACACTAATGCTCACGAATTATCACCATCTTAAGTGGTTTACGTTATTGCTCATATTATTGACGCCTGAAGCATACATTTATACCACGTTCACATAAATATTTTCTCGAGCATGGTATGAGAACTGGAGCTCGTCTATCGTCCCGCAACCCCCTTGCGTTGATAACCAGCTCTATATATATATAATACTTGATTGCGAGAATGTCGATATTGTTGTGAAAGAAATTTAATTTACAATATATATTTTTGTGTTTGTTACTTTCGAAAAAGAAAAATATTTTTTGCCAATGTCTCTTGTATCTTAGTAAATGACGCGACTTTTAATTGCATTGAATATCATTCAAACCATTCCATTCTGTCACTCTCATGTCACACACACACACATACACACACACACACACACACACACGCACATTCTATGTTTAAGTATATAGGCACACCATACAATCAGGTCAATTATATTTTGGTTATGCAATTGATTCTTGTATATACATATGTATTTACATTTACACAAGATATATAAATATATATTTGTCGGTATATTGACCAAAACTCGACATATTTAAATATATACTATATATGTATATATCATTTTGATTGTATGCGAAATTACGGGCGTAGCCGGACGAGAGATAAAATGTCTTGCGCGTGTAATAAATTATCGTTGTTGGTCGTGAGAGAAAGAAATGGCTGGCCCAAGCAATATACGCAATTCGGGTTGAACCTTGGCATTCTTATTTCGAATGAAGCATAGTGACCCCATTGTATATTATGTATATAATAATAAAAAATAAAAAAACCGACACGAGTGTAATACACACGGCGAAATTGAACCACTTCTATTATATAGTGGTTGTAAGAGACCTTGGAAATTCATACTGCAATATACATATATATATATATATTGTTAATGATTCCATTTCATTGTACTGTGTATAAATATACAGGATATAAAATGATGAAAGACGAAAGACGCGAGGAATGATTGGAATCGAGGTGAACTTTATTTCGTGCAAAATCATAAACAGAAATTAAATCAAATCCGATTATTTACTTTGGCCTCTTTTTTTTTTGTGGTTTATACATTTTTTTATTTAATTAGGATACTAATGGGCTTAGTGACATAATGATTCTGAGAGAAATATCGAGTAGCCGACCCTGATCGTACCATTTACGTTTGTATTACTGACACATATACGTCCGCGTGTCAGTGTATAACCCTTTATACGATCAACTTTCGCTTGATCACACGTGTATATATATATATTCTAACGTAATACAACGGTGACACTTTGGTATGACAGTGAAGAGTACAATAAATAAATGATAAAAAATATCAAATGACGAGAAGTCATAGACAACCCGATAGTTATTCATACATATATAAATATGTGGTTGTCAATCATTGTCCGATTTGTAGAGACTTGTTGGCGAATTATCGTGACTGTCTTTGATATATGATGTTACATTTGAGAGAGTTTCTATCGATGTGATTGGTAATCTTATATGTATATATCTGTCGAAAATGGAAGCTAATAGAGAGCACGTGAAGGGATTAAACGAAATAACACACATGTTAGTTGCGCATATTGACCCACTTATATACTGCGCCCAATAGTAAAACACAGGCGAGATTTATATAGTAATGTAGCGTGTGGATGCCTATCGCAGACAATATTTTGCCGAGTATATACAATATATATACATACATATATTTATATGTACATACGCATTATGACTACACACTTACACTTATTATAGATCCTGTCTGCATAAAATTTTATATTGCCTTGCGGCTAAAAAATCTTACACAATTCATCGTAATTATCATCTGCCTAGAATTTAATCGGTTTACTATCGCTTTTGCATTTGATCTGATTTGTGAACATTAAATATTTTTTGTGATTTCTTTTTATTATAATATACATTTTTTATTTGTCTAATCTTTCTCTCGTAAAATGCATAATAGTTCAATCATTTTACGATTTAATAGCGTGGTGATGTGAAGAGCAATAAACATCTATGGAAAGTGATTATCAATCATAAATGTAATGATACAGTTCCTTTTCGAAAAATTCACTTTTCAGACAGGTAAAAAATTATGTAAACAAATTGAGAGCAGTTTTATTTTGATTCAAACGCTGTGAAACTATTGTAAGATACTGATAAAAATTATACATGAATAATTTCGTAAATATTTCGAGAAATATTCTCATAAAAATGTCAGAAATCGCATGTACTTATCGTTAATAGTTTTATAATGAAATTTGATTTAAATTTATGGTTGAAATGTTACATTCATTTTGCACGAATATTAATCCCCAAATTGTTCCTCAATCATGAATATTCCGAAAATTGAAAAAAATTTTGTCCGCTTAATCGTAAACATATTTGTTAATCAATGTTCGTTTGGTGTATACAAAGCAACTAATTCCTATACAAAAGTCTGAGTTCTCATATCATGTATGAATATTTTCGTCTATTCTGTATACTTGCGAACAATCTTTCATTTCTGTTTGCACATTATATTTCATACACATTCCGCTTAGAAAATTTCATAAATAAATGAAGTTAATTTCTATATTAACAAAAACTATTTCCCAAAAATATTATCTTATATTTGGGAATTTTTATTGATCGGGAATCTTTTTATTTATTGAATATTTTCTTTCTATTAATAATTCTGATTGTAGATTATATTGGGAATGGCCCATTGAGATATTGGTATCACTGCGAAATGATCAATTGTTGTCATGTTTGCAATCGATGTTGATACAGTCGATTGTTTGTTTGACGTAGAATTCGATGATGATACAGTCGATTGTGTGTTCGACGTAGAATTCGATGATGATACAGTCGATTGTGTGTTTGACGTAGAATTCAATGATGATGTTAATAATACGGATGCAGTTGTAGGTGGTGTTGCTGATGATGATATTACAGTTGAAGATAGTGACACACTCGATGTTGGCTTTGATGAGATCTCATCGAGTGTCCCGCACTTTAATAAACACAATATCATTGTTTTCGATGTTCGATTATTCGTAATTGGAATGTCACATATATCGTTGCAAAATTCTTTGCGTATTATTTCAAACAATTCAAAACCAAATTTGGGTTTACGGTGCTCGGAACTGACAGAAACATTAATCTATAGTTGATATAACATAAAATACGGATTAATTGTTTTTTCAATTTCAAAATAATTTATAATATTACAAAATACATACCTGATTGCTGATTATTATCAACAGAACAAGCACTACAATGCAATCCATTTTGGTTAATGTCATGTCAAGATATATTCGAATCCGCAACAAGTTAGAATTTTAAACTGCTCATTGGGACAAGATTTCGTTGGGTTATATAAGATTGTTGAATGAAAGACTTTTATCATGAAAACCATGTCTGTGCATAAATTATAATGTGAGAATAGTTGAAAAAAATGAAAATCAAATCTATTGACACGTGCTTTTGTGCGAATCCTATATTCAAATGATTGGCTAAGCAGGTTGAGGTCAACGACGAGAACAATTCTCAGTTATCTTAGCTACACACACTTGTACATTGATTTATATTAATGTGGGGGAATGCTTAAATTGCTATTCATACCTGGCTTACCTGACGTATTACCATATAGCTATCCCGCTGGTTCTAAGTATCAATATGCATATAAATACAATTGCGACAAAAATTTCAAGGAAACAAAACAAACGTCTGTACTTTTTATAGAATCAAAAGCTATCAAGATTATTGCGGTATTAAATTCTGAATATGGTTATGAAACTTTGGTGCCAATAGGTGAAAAAATTTTCAAAAATCAATATTTAAATAACCACTTTTAAGATCATGAGTCCCCGTATTTCTTTATAAAATATATACACTTGGCGTTAGTTACATTTTTATTAAGAAAGCAACATTTATTGACAGATATCAGTTTGTATGTATGTATATTCATGGATATAGATATATTGTAAAGAACATATAGGAGAATTCTCGAAAGTCTGAGAGGAAATGAGCAATAAAGGAAAATGCATCACGGCCGGAAAGCACTTGATGATAAACATCTTAAAATATATATGGGAGTTTTAGTATATAAGAAAATTATCAATTTTGCATTGAATTGATATACTGCTTTCAAGTAAAATGTTGATGGAATTCCATGGAGGAATAATTTCTACAACACAAAATCATATCCCCAAATTAAATAAAAACAATTTTAAATCCTTTCATATAGTTTGCGATGTTATTTACCTTTGATGATTGAGAGGAAATCAATGACCTTAGTCAAAGTGGATCATGTATATAGCAGGTGAGCAATCAATCGATATAGAAGAGCACGATGTAAATTTATTGTTGATTTTTCTTTTTTTTCTTTCCAATTGATGCATATCAAGAAAACAATTCGAAGATTAATATAGACAGGATGATGCGATGAAGATTATGGTGTAATGAAAGGCGAGAATACATTTCTTAATCTGCGATTTTAAAAATCGGAGTATACAATTGGTTCCTGCGGTTTGCCAAAGGTCACTGGACGATAGAATGTCTGACCCTGATCCCAACCACGCGGCGCGGTATTGTAATTTGTGAGCGTTTGGAAGCTATTTATCTTCGGACCATTGTAAGTACTTTCATTCAATTGATTGCCTGCAATACAATTACAATTCTTCAAAAAAAATATACATATTTACATATTTAGAAATATACATATTATGGACAGGCAATGCAAAATGAAATTAGTATGCGAAAAGCAGCAACGTGCAAAGTAAACTTGCCTAATTCAGGACAAAAGTCACTGAGCTTACTGCAATCGGGTGATGGGCCGGGAAGAAGATTCTCCAATACTGGAGTTCTGCGCAATTGTTTTATCTGCTCTAGAATATCTTCTTGCGATGCAATACCAGCGAGTACAAGTGATTTTGCTTCAATTGGTACATCCGCATCAATATCAATATATTTATCAACAATGTCGCCATTCCTGAAGCCTGGCGGTGCCTCAAACAATTGCTCGGCTACACAATCAAATAGCTGACGACGATAATCATAATCGCTGATTGAGGACATTCTATTACTCATTGATGACATCCTCGTGCCATTTGAATATCGTGGGCTTGGCATTGTGTCATAATAATCTCCATTGCAATTCTCAGACGAACTTGATTCACCAAACGAATCGCCGATTTCATCATCAGTTGAATCATATTCATATCGTGGTGCCAATGTATTATGTTGTGGATAATTTTGTTGCGCGCAATTTCGCGAAAAACCATTCACATGACCATTTCCATTCATATGTGCATTTCCATTCCCATTGATTATATTCACATTAGAATTCACACGATTACCATTCACTGCGTGTTTTGGAACACTAATACGTGCTTCTGGATATTTATTTGTGATGCGCGGCGACTCGAAAAATCGTGATATATCATCAAGTGGCGGATGCTGAACGACAGGAACAATTTTCGGACTCATCTGTTTGTATTGGAGAATTGGTCGACAGGTTTTCTCAAATTCTTGAATCAATTGTTTCACAGGTACAGGCGTGTAATCATTCTCTTGCTCATCCAATTGAGTTTCCAATTGATGTTGATGCACATGATGACGTCCACGATTTCCATTATCACGATAATGACCACCGGTCTCGCGATTAATTGATTCGGATTTATTGTAATTTAATTTCGACGCTGATGATTGTTGGTGTTGGTGTTTATTGCGACGTTGACTGTTGATATTTGGTTGAGGCATTTGATAACAATCAGACTCTAATGACAAACGCCTCGACTTTTCCACGAACATACCACCATTGTCGCTGCTACCATTGTGCTGTTGTCCATTCATTGAATACTCTGATTCAGTACCGACTGCCACCTCACGAAGATAAATTTTTTTTACCTCTGGTTCGTGTTTACTCGACCCATTTTCTTGCGATTTTTTACCACGCCGTCCATCGACTAGCCATTTTTTTTTTTCAGCATAACACAAGGGATATGCAAGCATTATTGGAAATTAGCAATAATTGACATACGATTGCGAATGAATAAATATAGCATCGAAGCTAAGCGCCAGTAATAGCAAGAATAAAATTAGTGATATGTGATTGCTATTATTATTGATAAAGAGAAAACCATTTACCTGATGATACATTTGGAGTGTCTAGGGAAAGGTCCATTGTGAATGGATTGAAGAAAGGCAGCGTATCGCTAGAACTCGGTAGATTCATTGGAGATATTGGTGCAACATTCGTAAACTTTGAGTTTTCGTTTGCACCATAATCCTATAAGAAAAAAAAATCATTGTATAAAATATCATTGAGTTGATAGTTTATTGGGTTAAGGGATATTAACTCACTATTTTGGTGGGATAAGTTTGAACTTTAGGATAATTTGGGGTACTTGGTGTTGACGGTTGTTCCTTATCTACAACCCATTTTTCCGACCTTTTTCTACGTTTTGCAAAAATTTCCGCACCTAAAATAAATTGAACTATTTAAATAGCAAATTCGGATAATATAATGATAAATTAATTTAATCCTCCAAATATTCAGAATTACCGCGGCCTTTTTGATTGTTCAAGTCGCGAACAATATCGAATAATTTTCCTGCATTTAAGGGACTCGTACCGATGTTCGGCTCCTCCCCCAGCGCCTGAATGCCATGAATGTCCATTACCTTACCGTTTGGATTCATCATACATTTGAGGGGCACTTTATCCTAATGATAAATCAAATTATTGACTCGTTTGATTTTCATTGATAATTCATTTCATCCATTGGACAACAAATTGTTTTCTCACCCTGTGCACGGGAGATTGAGATTCCTCTTCTTCCTCAGCACCTGATGTATCAGAAAAAAACAATACTTTTAAATTACTTCCAAAAACTTTAAATACAAAAAACATTTACCATTTCCATCGTGAATCCATTTAACTGATCTTTTTTTTCGATTCACATACATAGATTGTCCCTTGCTCTTCATATTTTTAACGTCGCTCAATGAATAAGAAATTCGCCGAGCGAGTTCAACCTGATCCTCCACCGTTGGATGAGTCGGGGCATAAAAACAGGAAGATGCGTACATTTTTTCTTGGAACAAAAATACAATAATAATGAATAAACAAATAATGACTTAATTTATGACATAATGATAACGAGTAATTTATTCACTTTTAGCTAGGAGCAATTCACTTGAGTCCATGGCGGGTGTTAAAAGTTTTTGCAAGTCGATCGGTGTGGTCTTCTCGTCGCTATCCTAAATAATTAAACTAAATTGCTTAGTAACTTTTTTTTTCCTCAGCTGTAAATTAATAATTTGAAACATGAATATGGAGCACGGCACAAGCATTATTTGATCATGTACATATACGTATCTTCATTAAATGTATATATATATATATATATATGTGTGTGTGTGTGTGTGTGTGTATTTGCAGAACGTCGATTGGTTTAACTGCATTGCGTAGCACTGATAAGCCAAAAGCAATTGATATGATAATGCCTGATAGTTATTCTATTCTTTTTTCATTTTCTTTTGCAATACAAAACTCACCATGTTAACATGTAGTATTTTTGATGTCAAATGTTCAAGAAAATGTCGTTTAGCAGGATCGTGTCTGTCCGATGGTTTAAATCCGCGTGATTTTATAACATTGTCAGCCGAAAAACTACGTTGCAAATGATTATTTGTTTTTATGCTCGATTGAAATATCAGGCGCTTCTTCTCGACATTATTCAATTTGGTTGACGATACGTAGTTGTATATTGGATTGCTGCTTCCGCTATTGTGCTTTGTATTACTGAGTCTGTACATATACAAATATACGAAAATAACATTTTTAGATTACCTATGTGAATATTGTGTGTACATAGACGACAATGCAAAATTCATGGCAAAGGTAAAGTGGAAAAGAGAGACGGTGCCAATATACACTAGGTTGGATCAGGGCGCATTTCTTCGGTGTTCGAACAGTCAATTGGTTGCCTTCCAACACGCCAATTAATTCCGCGTTGCGGCATTGGCATAGGTACAACGCGAAACTTTCTGTGTGAAAGAAATGCTAAATTTATCTGTTGTAACGTTATACGATTTAGCTGCGCGTAGAATATACACACTCGCTACACAGTGTATAGATCAACGTAGCTTTGATGCTGAATCGGCGCCGAAGAATCGAGACCACGGCCTCGAACCAATTAAAACACTATATATTTTCCGCAAAAATAAATAACATGATTCAATTGTAAAAATTAATTGGAAAAATAATAATAATTATAATAATAGTGTATTAAAACACTTTTTATTTGACAGGATTTGTTAAATAAAATTGTTGTAATTGAAGATTAATCTTTTTTTGTTCTGAGAATTTGAGTGAACAGTGGCTGAGTGTGATCTGTTTATCTTTGGGATTTTCCACTAGGTTATTTTCAACCACCAATTTCTAAACGCAACTTATATATCGTCTTTTAGATTTCGAGTGCAGCTACATTTTGACACGAATGTACGAGTGCTATGATGATCTCCACCTGCTATTTCAATTGATATATGTGTGTATACATATATATACAAGATGGAAATAAAAATGGTAGGAGCTGTGTTTTCATCAATTTCATATAAAAATATAGTATATAGATAAAACATACATAGCTTTGTATTAGCATCAATGTGTTCGTGCTCCTTATTTGAACTCGTCAATCGTTAAAAGGCACGATTGGTATTTATAAATGCATTGAATGTCAGACAGTATATACACAGAGTCAATCACTCCCAAAATTTCTCGTTCTTTCTCTCGCACACATCCACAAAACACATACACACATTTTGTTAATATCATTGCGTAATAATAGTTAAAAATATATATTTGACGCCCGGATACTATAAAAAAAAATACAATATCGCTGATTATTTCACGTCGAAGATGTAAAACGTTATAAAAAGTTCGCTGAACTTGATGAATGAATTGCTATTAACAATAAATAAAGTCTATAAGATAAAAACAAATGTAACCGCAGATATTAAGAAACATTAGCGCGATACCGACGGGGAAAAAAAATATATCAGTATTATTTGAAAATGACCAATATAGATTGAACAAAAGTCGATATGTATGTATATTGTATATATTTACTTATCGAATGATGCTCTCCTCATCTCCGTATTCGTCTATTGCAGATTGCCCGCGTATTTACCAGCACGTATATGTGTGTATATTTATATTTATTGAATTATTTGCGTAATACAAGAAAATGATAGGCCGATCTGTCGCTACTTGAATTGCATACTGTCTGGTCTACGCGTGAGACACACCAACCACCGCGATTTGCATCTTATAAAATATTCTTACCTACCAACATATATTTATGTATTTTGACTCTTGTGACTCGCACTTTTCCGAGATGTTTTCCCCCCGATTTTTCCGATGTCGCGGAACAAATAATGCGACGGCGCAATACAAAAATATCGTTAATAAAATCATTGCGAATTTGCAATATAACATTTCACAAAATGATAATATATCGTTAAAATTTATATGGGTATTATATTTTTATGAATTATTCATGTAAACATGTGTCTCTGTACACCGGTAAATACTCCACTGATACTTTTATTGCTTTAATCTAAATATATTCAACACGTTTCTATTAAATACATATATTTACGTATGTATATATGAAAAAAGAAAGAAATATTGGATATTAACGCCACAAACAAAGGCTACTTGAACAATAAACGAAACATGTTCACATAAAAGAAAGAAAAAGAAAATTAACAACACATAATTACAAATTAAGTAGTCTCTGTCTATTACTGAACTATCTTTCTGCTCTTTTTTTCTTGTTTCCTTTCTCTCTCTGGCTTGTCTATTTTTTTCGTTTTTCTAATATTCTTTACTTCAAAGACAATTCTAAGACCTTCAATTACATACCGCTTAATTACAACACGAGGATGTGGCTTTATAATAGAGCCTAGCCGTTCACCACTAACTTCCCGACTGCTTGGGTCGTGCCACTTTAAAAATAGACCACCAGAAGCGACACCTTAGAATTGGTTGGGACTCTCCTTCTTTCTCTGTCTCTCTTTCACTCATCCTCCTTCTCTTTGGTGTGATATATGGGAGAAGACACGCACCAAAACAAACTCCACCAATGTAACTTATTTTTCTCTGTGTATTTTAAATATATCGCGAATAATCGACGATGGAATACTATTGTGGTATCCATCTTAATAATCAAACCTTTATAAAAATACAATCAGAAAATTCCTTTAAAAATTTAATCTACACACAATTTATTTCCATCAACATTATTTACAACCAGTCTTCAACTTTCATATCTTTAACAATGTCAGCAGAATTTTCAATAGAAGAGATTTCTTCATTTTTATCCGGCCCCGCAACTTTTCTCTTCTTCTTATTCTTCTTTTTTTCCGCCTGTTTCTTCAACAATTTTTCCATTTCTTCTGCTGGCATATCCAAGTCACTGTTGTCATCATCATCATTGCAGTGTTTCTTCCTTTTTAACTTTTTTAGCCTTGGTAATTTATAATCAGCCATGTCATCATTTTGGGTTAATAATTTTAATTTTTGCGTTTGATGAAGTTCATACCAGGATTTATAAAATGTTGACAGCGGTGTCCCCTGGTTCTTTAACTTGTTCTCCCAATTTCTTATTTCTGCCATATCGCTCAAGTCCACAATTATTTTATTACGTTCGGTTTCAACAAATTGGCGATTTTCTTGAATTTTTTCTAGTAATTGCTTCATTTTTTTGCAAAAATTTGCAACTTTGCATTTTTTTAAAAATGCTTTCAATTGTATTACACACGGTACATATGTGTCAGGAAAATGAATGAGATGACTGTCTTTAGCTGCGTTTTCCATGATTAATTGATATATATTATCGATAACACTGTCTTTAAATCCATTTTCTTGCAACTGCGCTTTTGACATTCTCAGCAGACAAATAATTGACGTAGGTTTCATTGTCACTGATGTGTGTTTCTTGTTGAAATCATATGAATTCAATATCTCCAATAAGAATGGCAAAACTGGTATAAACGTTCCAGTTTCCTTCGAAATATTGATCAACATTTGCACACAATGGAATCGAAGTGGATAAAATTGCGATGTTGGTATTAATTTTACGGTTCCATAAATAATTTGTACAAGTGGATAAATAAGTGATCGTAAAGCTGATTGACCTCGTGACAATGTGATTAATTGACACCAAAATCTAAGAGAATTTATGTATTGCCAATTATATACCGTTTGGAAATTCTCTTTCTTCTTCAAAGTCATGGCATTCCTTAAGTGTATTGCAAGTTGTCGTATATACAAAAATGCATGATTATATGCAAGATTTTGATTGAGCATATATATTTCGGATAATGAGTGTCTCATGAAATTGATGCATGGCAATGTATTTTCCGATACAAATTTTGAATTCTCCACATACTTAATATACATTGTCTTGAATAAAGTTTCAAGTATGGCTTCATTGCGCGTTGTTGCTATTTGTAAAATATTCAAGAATGCTACAACACGAACTGTTTCTTCTCCAGTTGACCATAATTTCAATAGTATTCGTAGTAATGGTTTATTCAAAGATGAAAATGATTGTGTATATGGTATCATTTGATGAAGATGTTTCAGGAGAACCGTGAGAATATCGGGCGACGTGACATTCTGTAAAAGTTTCAGTAAATCGGTTAAATACGATTTCAAAACTCCTTTTATTTTTATAAATCGTTTTGACTTATGTGCTTGAAAACGTGTTTGGGAGGTGATTTTCAGAAACTTTTTAAATGCTGTTGGCAAATTGAGTACACATATTTGTACAACGCCATTGAACACTGCACTTCCCTCCACTCTGTAGGGCAAACTCTTCGTTGCGTCTGGATCTGACACTGTGATTAGTGCCGCATGAAATGCGTCTGCTATACATCTTATAGTTTTAGCAGTTCCATCTGTTTTTATTTCATCTTGCCACTTTTTAAGTAAACTCAATGTGATATTTGTCCGGCCTTTACTCACTTTATTTTTAATCGTCTCCGTCTCTTCCTCATAATCACTTTCATCGCTGGCAACCTGTCATGTTAAATTACACATTATTTATATACAAATAAATTAATATTATATATTTATTTCATAAAATAATAAATAAAGTCTTGTTAGAGTTTACTTAATAATATTTTTTGCAGTTACCTCTAAATTTTCATCCGGAACATGCGTATCTTCTTCGTCCTCCGACGATTTATCCTCTTCAATTAAATTAAATTTCAACAATTTCTTATCATTATTCTGCAGAAATTGGAAAAACTCTGGATCGGTCTCTTGTAATTTCATTAATGATTTCTTATGTGCTACTTCATCTAAATCACTAGTTTCACTCTCTGATTCATTATCGTTATTCATTTTAGGATCCACATTGTCATCACTCTCATCACCTTCGAAATTTTGATCCAAAAATTCATCAGTAGTTATTTCACTCAAATTCTTTTGTATTTTCGGACTTATTTTTTTGTCTTTTTTTCTGGCCATTTTCACGTTCTTCATTTCTTGCCTCTCTTCTGTATACTAACCAAATATGTTAATTATCTGTAAGAAAGAAAAGAATAAACTGCCTTAAACATAACCTCAATTATATGGAACACACGATATCACTGTGTTTTGAGTTACAAAACATAGGTGTTGTGCAGAATTGCTTGCCAAGTAGCAATCAATTATTATTGAAAACTTTGCTTAACACAATTATTTATATGATATTGTTTTATAAAAATTCACCACACTCACCACGTGTTCTGTAATCAAACACAATAAACTCCGTTTCTTTAGTCTCAATTGAATCACAGCTAGTCAAGTTCAGTGGGGGCATATATTTCCCCCACCGCTTACGTGTTCTCAAAATAATTCTATGGCTCTTTCAGAACATGTCTTGCAGAAACAACTCGCATACGCAATTTTTCACGCAAAATCGTATGTACGCTCTCGTGCCATGATTAATTCATTGCCTATCTTTCTCAAGCTGCAATAACTGTTTTCAGACATAATTTCTTGCACTGCGTGACATTATCATCGCTGAAACTCGTTGAAAATGGTTAGTAGTCGTCGAGAACCGAGACATGTCTTCCATTGTCTCTTGACCATTCTTGAACGCGCTGTGTTGCGTGAAGGGGATTTTAAAATGAGTCTTCGCACGCAGCAGCGGAGAAATGAAGAAACTTTGGAAGTAAATTTCAAGCATACAACTATGTGATTTGTGAATACGATCAACTGGGTAATAAACAATATGAGCCGTGATTATTGCTGTGTGATTAATGTACAATTTATAAATTTCCACTAAGTCAGCGGCGATTAATCTAAAGACAGAAATGAATTGCTCCTGTTAATCCATTACTGGATGCATTACTTAATCCATAACAGCATGGAAAACTTCAGTGTGGTCGTTGAAAATAAAATTTAATTAATGAGTCTAATCAATTTGACAGTTCTGTTGGATCACCGTGGGTGATTCACGGTAATCTATCATTTAATGAATAAATTAAAAATTTCTGATCAGATATATAGTATTCATTTCATTGAAAATGAAAAATCAAAGTCATTTGACCCCAAGATATGTTCCAACTATTTTTGCTGCCATTTACAAAAAAAAATGAATAATAAATGAATCAACTGCTATGAACAGTTACAAATGAAAAAAAGTATTCTTTATAAAAATAGATACTGAATTCGTAATAAAATGATTTGAATATGTCGTAAACACTAAATCGCGCACGGCGATCAAAAGTGTCAAGTTAACATTTTCAATAAGTGCAGTTATTCTGAAAATACATTCATGTGTGATAGATACATTATTCAGGAGGCTGGAATCTGTGAACATGAAGTTCAAACACAAATTATGAATATCATCGAGACAAAAACGCGGACTACTCATCAAAAAATAAAAAATAAGGCTTGTGCAACTCCAATAAAAAATCTGTACTGATCAAGCTGGTGAACCGTTGCACGAATTAAATGATACTGTAAAGTGCTATTGATTTACTGGCTTTGCATTTGTAAAAAATGACGAGCTAACGAGTTTGCTCACTGGTATGTCTTCAAATAATTTTAATTGTTTATTGAAGAAAATTATTGGGTAAAATTAGTAATAGAATAAAATTATTGATTAGTTTATCTATATTTTTTGGATAAATAAAAATAGAATAATATTGTGGTATAAATAAATTTATGCCATAATATGTAAATATATTTGATGATATATGAATGCATCAATATTTTTCGTCTTACTGTCACATCTAAAATTAAAATTAAGTTTTGAATCATGTTAGAAAATAAATAATGAAGAGAAAGTCATGATACATCTCCAAAAACCCCATTGAATGATTCTGTCCACATACCAAGTTTTGGACGTTTCTCCCATACGTAAATTAAAAACGAAAAAATGTTTTCCCAAATCGATATGTCTCAAAACTTGGATTGTAGCGAAGTGGATGCACCGCGCGGTCCTCTGGAAGGAGAAAAAATCGTCGTAAATGTCAAATAACTGACAATTGACATACAAGTGAATTACAGGTTCTGGTCATTCACCTGTTCCAACTACCACTCAAGTAGGATTGGATTCCTATATAAACCCTTTGAATTTTCCAAAATTCATCTGGTTTCTAAGATTCGGTTGAACGACTCAAGTCTGCGGTGCGTATCTACTTCAGGTCTTCCAGAGAATAAGCAAGACCTGCGTATAGATTAATTATAAAGATCAGAATTGTATCAAAAGTAAATCGTCCAATTACTGACTTGTGTTGAAAATGTCAAAGTTATCAGTGAAATAAGATTCCTACACACGAGCAGCACAACATTTTGCACAAGACCCTTCTCCGAGATCATCGTGGCGGTAAACAAACATATACAAAATTATTTATAGGTATAGATATATTGTATCGATTATTTTTCCAAAAATAAGCATGAAACCACATTCTCGTTATGTCCTTTAATAAATTTTATTTTTGAAAGCAACCCATGAACAAGTACACACCATATCTCGATTTTGAAGACGAGTATCGTACACATACCGTTCTGTGTCCGATACCTCAAAAAGGACGATTCAACATCACGTTACTATCTCAATCGCAAGTAATATCTAAGCGATATCCAAGTCATTTCTAATGCCTAAGTTATTTATAAATGCGGTACGAACTTAAATATACGTATAACAACTCATCAGTTGTCGACGTGGTTGGCGTTTGAACTGTCG
Organism: Galerucella tenella; assembly: GCA_910591685.1. Classification (NCBI taxonomy): domain Eukaryota; kingdom Metazoa; phylum Arthropoda; class Insecta; order Coleoptera; family Chrysomelidae; genus Galerucella; species Galerucella tenella. The sequence continues at coordinate 66,536 of CAJUYH010000041.1, forward strand.
TGCATTCGACCCTTCGCGACACATATACTTTTTTACTCCATTTTTATTGAAATAAAAAACAAAAATAACCCTTACACAAACAGCTGTGTAAAAATGTCCATTGGTTCATTCTCATGCATATATTGATATGATCTTTATGTATTGCGTTTTTATTCGTCTCATCATACTGCAACCTTTAATTCATGGATCGATCGTTGTATTATTCATAGTACTACCTATCAATCTCATCAAAATGACTGAATGTTCCATTTTTGTCAAGTCACAATTTAATTTATGTCACCCTAGAATATACTGTTTCAAAGCATCTAAAGAAAGTTATTAGATATCATAACTGGGATAGGTTTGACAATGATTCAGTCATTAACACGATCGACGACTTAGTTGTACTATATATCAATGCATGTATTTCGATTAATGAATTTGCAAGTAACATAAATCAAAGTGTGTACTATGTTATTAACACCATTGCTCCTGAACATTTGATTGAGGCTACTCGTCCTCCAGCTTCTTGATTAAATGAAGGGATTCGACATCTGCAGCACAGAAAAGATCAGTTTTATGTAATATTCAAAAGAACTGTATATACATAATACTAAATGTTCCAGCACAATTTGTAAACAATGCAGGAATTTTGAGCTATTCAATACGACTAGAACTGAGTTTTGCCCGCCAGATCTCGATGTGAATGTACTGAACGAATTGTTTGTTACTAAAAAGATGCCTGCTATAATCCTCAGCTATTGAAACTAGCCTGTTTAAACGAACATACAGCCGCGAATCAATCTCATTTTCACAAAATAAACCAGTTAGATATCAAACACAATTTAATGACGATAAATACAAATGCCGTTGGCCGGTATGAAATAGAATAATACATACAGAATGACCCAATGAAAAGTATCCACCTAGTTATACAGTTTTTCATGAAATTTGAAACAAAAATGCTCGGACATGTAAATTTTACTTTCAAAAGGGACACATTTTAAGCACAATTTTGAACCCTCATCTTCAACCACCTGGCGAGGGTGAAATACATCCCTAAAATTTTGGGTGGAAAGTGCACAACGTACAATTTTTGAATTTTGGTAGAATTTGTTTCTCGAAAATTATGAACACGAATAAAAATTTTCCAAGAACAAAAATATTCTCAAATTGATCAAAGAAACCTCTTGAATTTTTCGAAATTCAAAAGTGTTCAATTTTGTATATGTAGATTAATCGACATCATTTCTCATATAAGAATAATATTTTGATACATATAGATTTGGAAAATTGCATCGAAATGATAGCAACATTTCGTAGTCTAACTTTGAAGAAAATGAAACCAACAGATTTGAGATTTTTACAAAATGGAATAACTAGTAAAATTGCTTCTAACCGAGAATACAAAAATGTGAAAATAAATGTACCATGGGGTAGAGTGACTGGTAAGTTATAAAAATGAATTATTAGAAATATTATCTGTAAATAAATTGGTAATGAAATGGTTACATCAGGTAAATATTGGGGCCCCACTGATGTCAATCCAATTATTGCTGTACATGGATGGCAAGACAACGCATCATCATTTGATCCATTGATGAATTATCTGCCAGAAAATGTGTCGGTACTCGCAATCGATCTGCCCGGACACGGTTACTCTAGTTGGATCCCCAATGGTTTCATGTATAATTCTTTATTATATGTACAAACGATTGAAAGAGTCCGACAACATTATGAAATTGACAAAATGGCAATGATTGGTCATTCAATGGGCAGCATGATATCATTCTATTATGCATCCCATTTTCCAGATAATATGAAATTTGTTGTGGCATTGGACAATTTTAAACCTCCGTCATTCAACGCATCTAAATATATACCACAATACATAAAGGAATGGAATGCATTTTTCAAATTAGAAAAAAATCGGGCTGTTAGTCCACGTTATGATGAAGACGATGCCATTCAAATAACAGCAGAATCACGCAGAAATACATTAAATAAGTCAACATGTAAAATATTGAATGAAAGAGGTACAACAAAACATCGAGACGGGACGATATCATTTATGAGAGATCCAAGAGTGGAATTTTTCACAATTGACAATGCTTTTACGCACGATTATTTGAAATTACTGGCTACACGTCTAGAAGTTCCCTATAGGATATTGAAAAGCGAAAATTGTCATTCCATTGAAGATGAAAAATTATATTATGATGTTATGCAAGTGATTGAGACTCACTCGAGAGACTTTGCAGTTCATATTGTGCCCGAAAAACATTACTTCCACATGGACAATCCTCAAGCTGTCGCCCATATATTGAATCCATTTATAGCGAAATATTTGTAAAAAACAATAATACATACATGTAATAAATGCTATTTATGTATTATACATTCATTAATCGTAGTAGTATAATAATACTACTATTAATTTAAGAATTGAAGGATTATTATATGTATCTCTGTATTTCAATTGCCAATACAACAATGTGACAAATCATTTGATTCGTTACTCTAAATTGTGCCAAATAAATTCTCTTTGTGGATCCAAAGTCAATTGCTGCAGCGGGACAGATATTCGAAAGCTCATCATTTAGAACTATTGTGCTGCCTTTATGCAATAATTTGCCATCGCTACAATCGCCAGTGACAACTGTGCAGACTGCATCATTTCCAGAGTATCGGCACATGAAATTTCGTTAGCAACACAAAATTGAACACAAATTTGTTGTTCAATATTTTCGGTCATTGTAAAAATCGACAATCATTACAAAAGTGAATTGCCTTTTCCAGCTAATGTAAACAAAGTGTTTGACAGACTGCGGCTAAATTTGGTATAATAATTGAGAACGGTTCTATCAACCTAAGGCAAAAACAATTCATATAGTTCCTTAATGAGCGAGAGATTTAAAGAACGAATTTCCGATACTTTTTTGATAGGGTGTATTATAAGTAAAAATAAAAATGATAAATAAAAAATTATAATGAAAATATTACTTCGTTTTTGATTGTCTGCTTATTTCCTTTTCCATCATTGGTTTTAAACTTTGATTTGAAATTTCTACGACGTTATTTTTTTATTTTATACGTCTCATGCTGGTGAATGTATGTGACAACATTGAATTATTTTGAGAACACGTAAGCGGTGGGGGAAATATATGCCCCCACTGAACTTGACTAGCTGTGATTCAATTGAGACTAAAGAAACGGAGTTTATTGTGTTTGATTACAGAACACGTGGTGAGTGTGGTGAATTTTTATAAAACAATATCATATAAATAATTGTGTTAAGCAAAGTTTTCAATAATAATTGATTGCTACTTGGCAAGCAATTCTGCACAACACCTATGTTTTGTAACTCAAAACACAGTGATATCGTGTGTTCCATATAATTGAGGTTATGTTTAAGGCAGTTTATTCTTTTCTTTCTTACAGATAATTAACATATTTGGTTAGTATACAGAAGAGAGGCAAGAAATGAAGAACGTGAAAATGGCCAGAAAAAAAGACAAAAAAATAAGTCCGAAAATACAAAAGAATTTGAGTGAAATAACTACTGATGAATTTTTGGATCAAAATTTCGAAGGTGATGAGAGTGATGACAATGTGGATCCTAAAATGAATAACGATAATGAATCAGAGAGTGAAACTAGTGATTTAGATGAAGTAGCACATAAGAAATCATTAATGAAATTACAAGAGACCGATCCAGAGTTTTTCCAATTTCTGCAGAATAATGATAAGAAATTGTTGAAATTTAATTTAATTGAAGAGGATAAATCGTCGGAGGACGAAGAAGATACGCATGTTCCGGATGAAAATTTAGAGGTAACTGCAAAAAATATTATTAAGTAAACTCTAACAAGACTTTATTTATTATTTTATGAAATAAATATATAATATTAATTTATTTGTATATAAATAATGTGTAATTTAACATGACAGGTTGCCAGCGATGAAAGTGATTATGAGGAAGAGACGGAGACGATTAAAAATAAAGTGAGTAAAGGCCGGACAAATATCACATTGAGTTTACTTAAAAAGTGGCAAGATGAAATAAAAACAGATGGAACTGCTAAAACTATAAGATGTATAGCAGACGCATTTCATGCGGCACTAATCACAGTGTCAGATCCAGACGCAACGAAGAGTTTGCCCTACAGAGTGGAGGGAAGTGCAGTGTTCAATGGCGTTGTACAAATATGTGTACTCAATTTGCCAACAGCATTTAAAAAGTTTCTGAAAATCACCTCCCAAACACGTTTTCAAGCACATAAGTCAAAACGATTTATAAAAATAAAAGGAGTTTTGAAATCGTATTTAACCGATTTACTGAAACTTTTACAGAATGTCACGTCGCCCGATATTCTCACGGTTCTCCTGAAACATCTTCATCAAATGATACCATATACACAATCATTTTCATCTTTGAATAAACCATTACTACGAATACTATTGAAATTATGGTCAACTGGAGAAGAAACAGTTCGTGTTGTAGCATTCTTGAATATTTTACAAATAGCAACAACGCGCAATGAAGCCATACTTGAAACTTTATTCAAGACAATGTATATTAAGTATGTGGAGAATTCAAAATTTGTATCGGAAAATACATTGCCATGCATCAATTTCATGAGACACTCATTATCCGAAATATATATGCTCAATCAAAATCTTGCATATAATCATGCATTTTTGTATATACGACAACTTGCAATACACTTAAGGAATGCCATGACTTTGAAGAAGAAAGAGAATTTCCAAACGGTATATAATTGGCAATACATAAATTCTCTTAGATTTTGGTGTCAATTAATCACATTGTCACGAGGTCAATCAGCTTTACGATCACTTATTTATCCACTTGTACAAATTATTTATGGAACCGTAAAATTAATACCAACATCGCAATTTTATCCACTTCGATTCCATTGTGTGCAAATGTTGATCAATATTTCGAAGGAAACTGGAACGTTTATACCAGTTTTGCCATTCTTATTGGAGATATTGAATTCATATGATTTCAACAAGAAACACACATCAGTGACAATGAAACCTACGTCAATTATTTGTCTGCTGAGAATGTCAAAAGCGCAGTTGCAAGAAAATGGATTTAAAGACAGTGTTATCGATAATATATATCAATTAATCATGGAAAACGCAGCTAAAGACAGTCATCTCATTCATTTTCCTGACACATATGTACCGTGTGTAATACAATTGAAAGCATTTTTAAAAAAATGCAAAGTTGCAAATTTTTGCAAAAAAATGAAGCAATTACTAGAAAAAATTCAAGAAAATCGCCAATTTGTTGAAACCGAACGTAATAAAATAATTGTGGACTTGAGCGATATGGCAGAAATAAGAAATTGGGAGAACAAGTTAAAGAACCAGGGGACACCGCTGTCAACATTTTATAAATCCTGGTATGAACTTCATCAAACGCAAAAATTAAAATTATTAACCCAAAATGATGACATGGCTGATTATAAATTACCAAGGCTAAAAAAGTTAAAAAGGAAGAAACACTGCAATGATGATGATGACAACAGTGACTTGGATATGCCAGCAGAAGAAATGGAAAAATTGTTGAAGAAACAGGCGGAAAAAAAGAAGAATAAGAAGAAGAGAAAAGTTGCGGGGCCGGATAAAAATGAAGAAATCTCTTCTATTGAAAATTCTGCTGACATTGTTAAAGATATGAGAGTTGAAGATTGGTTGTAAATAATGTTGATGAAAATAAATTGTATATACATTGAATTCGTAATAATTTACGTTAAAATTATTGAGTTGAGTTTTAAGAAATTCATTGAATAATAACGATAATAATTAAATAATATAATAATATAACTTTCTTTTCATTAGCAAAGAATGTAAATTTTTTTTTTCACCACTGCAACATTTCTTACATACAAAATTATTTCTCGATATTTGTCATAGCAAACTATACAATATACGTGCAACGTTCACCTGAAGTTGCATTATTCTACAATACCGGCAGTAATGTAAACACGGTGAGCGGGTATTTGCCCGTATTTACAAATCAAACGGCCTCGAGTAAATCGTACAACTCACTGATAACACGCGGTCGTCGTTATAATAATAAATCACTATGGGATTTAAAAATCAAATAATTATCTCTTGTTATTGAAGAATTATTATATATATGAAATTAGTGAGTAGTGGTCATCAATTCTTCATTGAGTCAACGTTATCGCCAATCTCTCAATCGTTCTCTGTGTTTATTATTTTTTTCATTTCTATATCAACATCTTATTGGAATTTCAAAGATCTATGTTAAGCACAAGTGACCTTTTCAACAATCACAATAAATTCACTGGAATAAAAATAAATAAATAAAAGAGGTAAACAATTACCATTATTGTTCTACGGATACAAAATCGTGTGTTGATTTGAACGAAATTCGAACAATTATAATATAAGACAATATTTAAATATCATGATGCTATTTATGCGGACTCCCATCGTGAAACGCACACATGTTGTTGGACAACGATACGCAGTGCTTCGTGTGACGCATTAACTGCATCTGTGTACGGATATCAAGAACGTGGAAAGTAGTCACGTGCTCTCGTGAATTCATTGCGTTTATATAACAAAATATAAATACGGTTTAATGATTGAAACAGTGTGTGAACTGATTATTAGTGTTTTTTTTTTCGGTTTGATAGTACTCTATGTATTGTTTGTATTATCGAGATTTTCCAGTACCCACTCGTAACAATGAATAATGAAACTTACGAAAAGTCGCTGAATTATTTCACGTACTTGAAACATGCAGGGAAACTATGGTATCTCATTAATCCTTATGATGCATCATTTGAAATGCCGGCAGAAGTGCCGGACTATCAACAACAGGTGAATTATTTTTTACATTCCATGGCGAATATGAATTATATTATTTATAGGTCGCGTCTCGTAATTATTATCACGTATTTGTATTATATTAATTACTTTTTGCATAAAGTGCTGTCTAATCTTATCAATGACTTATTCTTGCTAAAATAAATATAAAATGATTTCTTTTCACATACACTGCAAAGTTCATCATCTCATTATTATGACGTAATAAAAAATAAATAGAGCATACTCTATCATAGATTGATATTGTTCAGGAATTAAATTTAATATTTGTTGTTTTAATACGTGCAGGTTTGGATTTCGTTTTTTCTTCTCATTGTTTTGGAGCAGGTGATACTGTTGGCAAAAAACCAAAGCACATTTCGTTTGAACGATCACGTCACATCACTTTCTCACTGGATGCTACAAGAATCTGGACGGTAAGCGTAGGTAATTTCGCCCATGTGAGGCCACGTAACAATTTAAAAGAAACAAAAAAATCACCGACGATATAGTGAAATGATTGAAAACTCAAATATAAATAATAAATGAAAATTTATTTTATTAAATTTCGTATTGTTTTCTCGCCAGGATTTTTTGTCGTGGTGCAGAGTATTATATTTACATCAATATTTACGACAAATATCACGTGTGGAATTTACCATGGAATTCTGCGTGGACTTGGTACATCACAGCATTGAGCGTTGACTTTTGCTATTATTGGGTTCATCGCGCAAATCATGGTTTCATTAAAATCATTTATTTTTATTCTCAATTAAATGTGTGTCATATATACATATACATGTCTAAATGAATTGTTTCAATATTTGTAGAGATTCATTTTTTGTGGGCACAACACCAAGTCCACCATAGCAGTGAGGAATTCAATCTTGTGGTTGGCTTGCGGCAATCCATCATGCAACAGTGGTGTAGTTTTGTGAGTAAATAAACTCATATTACATTAACTTGTATTTATATCTTGCCGTATGTTATTCAATATCATCTTGCCGTATGTTTCGTTCCAGAATTAACATAATTATAAAAATCAATTTTACGTCATCACCATAAATATTTTTTAACACACTGATTATAATTGTCCAATGCAAACATTTATTTTTATTTTTATTCCATTGATAGATGTTTTACTTACCCCTCGGAATAATCATACCGCCATCTCACTTTATTGCACATCATCAACTCAATTTGATTTATCAGTTGTGGATACATACAACAGTAATTGATGATCTTGGTCCTCTTGAATTAGTCTTTAATACGCCTAAACATCATCGGGTCCATCATGGCAAGTATTAAAAGAACATTACACTGTACACTTAGAGTTATAATAACGTGTATTCAACCTTCGCCTTCAATGTCCGATTCATAGCGTTCATTGACCCAACTTTATTGTTTATCATGTTATACAGTACATGAGGAGACATAGATTGGACGCGTTGTGAAATAATATACGTCACGCGCAGCCATGTGCATTTAAAGTTGTTGATCAAATCACATGTTAGCGATCTCGCCAGTGTTACTTTAGGAATTATAATGATATATATTGACAGGTTGTAATTTATACTGCTTGGACAAAAATTATGGCGGTGTATTCATTATATGGGATCGATTATTTGGAACTTTTGCAGAAGAACAGTCGAAAAAAGATATTGTATATGGACTTGTGGTTAGTCCACGTACCTTCAATCCACTTTATTTGCAAGTCAGTGTGACATAACATCATCGCATGTGAATAAAATGAAGTTAATATTTGAAAATTCAAGTATGATTGTATCGTGGTGTCCGCTTTATTCTTTCAGACTTTTTATACAGCTGCAATGATGCGGAAAAGTTTGCAAATGAAAACGCTAGAAGATAAAATCGCAGTGATTTGGAAAGGACCCAGTTGGCTGCCCGGTTTACCTCGACTCGGTCTCGATGAATTCAAAATTAATGTAAGTACATATTCAATTTCAAAATAAATTGCGCCGATTTTACAGGAATTATTCGAGATTTCAGGTAATCTCTAGAGTCAAATTTAATCCCACAATACCTATTTGGCAAACACTCTATGTAACTGTACATTTTTTCATTGTTTTTACAATGCATTTTCACCTATACAACGATATACAAGTGAGTGAAATTGAAAATATTGAAATTCATGTTGAGATTATTTTGATAATAACCTGATCGTTTTAAATGATTTTGTAGGACTGTGGATCACTGATAATGAATAATATTCTTGCTTTGACCACAATAGGATTATTATTTGATCAATTTGAATATGCAAATGTGGTTGAGCTCACGCGATGTGTCATTTGTTTGGCTTTTTTTAAGAGCAACTTTAATCTGATTTTTTTCGTATATTTGATATCTTGCTGCATATGGACTATTCATATAATTTACAATATTAGAACAAATGTTGCTGGTGCCACTAAATCAATTTCTTCATAATGTTCAAATTCTCTTCAACCAGACTGATATATGGATATATTATAGTGACATACCAGAGCTAAGTTTGAGACATTGTCTAAGTGGATTTTCATGAGTATATATTCAGTTCATGATATATTCAATAATTCCTTTGCATATTGTAAGACCTTAACCTCATTGTTTAATTTAATTATAGATAATGTCACTGGGCGTAAGATAACTTCAAAGAGGATAAGGGCGCAGCCATATAATATGAGAAAATTCACGTGACTGATTGAACTACGACATTATTCACGTCTTAAATGTAGCAATCACAAATTATTTGAATTATTTGTTTGTACACAAGTATCTACATACAAGGAATTAATGATTGATCAAGATTATTAATCGTCCACAACGTCATTTATTTAATCCATTAATTTTTTTTGTTCTTTGTCATTTGGAAAAAGGCATTACATCAAGATTGAAATATGTTATACAAAAACATGCCACTTTAAAATACATTCAGCACTATATTTATAGTACAAAGTGAACATAGATATTCATTGCTTAGTTTTTTTTTTCGTTTAAAATATTCAATATACAAATTGCAACGTAATGCGTGTAAAAAGTTTAAGATAATCAAGCAAATAAGTATTTTTTTTTGGATTTTTTTCTTATCCCATTTTAAATGTAAGAACATCGGTATTTCTTCAATTAAACTGTTAATACATTAATACCTGAAAAAGAGACAATTGTACGATTTTTTTCTATAATAGATGTGAAATTTGCATTCATTCGCAGCACATTTAACCAACAATTATTTTTTTCTTTTTTTTCTGTTTATATAGACGTTATGTTTCAAGCTTTTTTCATATTTTTCTTCCAATGATAAATCGTTCTTACGAATTATCCGATTTTACACTGCCAAACATAGTGACAAACATAGCGAATAAATATTAACGCATATAATAGAATCCCTATTCGTTTCGCGCAATGCACAAGCCATCCAAATAACCTCACACTAATGGCTGCTTTCACGCAGCCATTAGTATACACTTTAGTTCACGCATGTAAAGCTTTATTTACGATTGTTACATCATACGCTGACACAAGATGACATCACGGCCATGTCCAATAGTTCACTTTTCTGATCTGTAAATGAAATAACAGTGAATTATGCTCGTATAATATATGCAAATGACAAGTACACTATTCATCGAAGCTGATGTGGCAAAATAAGCTGATTATTGGTTGGGCATGCAAAAAATATTATAGGCACAGGAAAGAATAAATATTAATTTTTCCCTACGGTAATATAATGATTTATACTTTTATTTACCTGAATTTTTTTACATATCTGCGGTGGTCTTTGAAAAAGTTGTTTTGCCATTTTTCGTAATTTTCACATCCACCGACAATTCGTCACTCATTGCTTGATGACTGCCACTGTCAACGCTACATTTGTCTTCAAATCGCGAAGATTGTTCCAGCACTGGAATCTCTAAAGAATCTGAGGAAATGCGTCGAGCACTATTGAATGGATCCATCGATTGTGCTTCTTGCGATTCGCGTACATTATTCAATGAGTCTGAGTAACTCAGCGATGGAAAGTCAATGGTTGTCTTCATCTCCAAAGAGTCTGAACTTCTACACATTGGATTGTACTTCTTATCTGCATTATCCTCAAGCGAATCCGTACTAGTTTCCATAACATTTGTTGTCTCGCGCATTTTCAAAGCATCCTCGCACTCTGGTAACATAGATGTAACCGTAATTGGTTCAATTTTCTCAAGATCAGTAATTTCAATCTGAGATATATCCTCTGTTGTATCATCTTGCCTATCAAATTTTTCAACATTCGCCTGTGCAATACGAATTATTTCATCGATCTCCATTATTCTTTTTTCATAATCGTCTGAGCCTGAAGTACTTGGATTAAATGAACCACCACTGCTGATATCAGTCTGTTTGGGTTTTGGTAAATTTTCCAATCGATATCGATTTTCTGGGCTTTCATGTTCTAACAAGTCTTCTTCTTCTTTGGCGCGCAATTCAATTATGTGCGCTTCTTTACACGCATTTTCCAATCCTTCAAAGTCTTTCAATGATGAAACAGATATGTCGTCACCATGTCCTGAACGACTTGCTATATATCTTCGCGGAAGACTACCATTATTAACTGAATCCTGTGAACCACATTGTTGCAATCTTCTAGCATTTTCACTAGCAACAACGCTCTCTAATGATTCAAACTCTTGAAGGGAATTCATTGATATATTATCGTGTTCAATAGACTTGGAAAATAGTTTTCTGCCAGCTAACACATCATATTCCGCAGCACTGCCATAACTACCTTTCATACTTCCACTACTACCAATTGATCCTTTATGACTGCCGAGACTACCAAACCGACTGCTACCAGCTTCAAAATCCGTCACTTCCTCTTCTTTAATATCTTCGAGTGGTCCACGATCATACTCCAATTCATACGCCCGTGGATCAGCTTGAAATTGCATTTCTATCCATTTTTTCGCATCTTGCTCCTCGTCCGAATATGACTGCGAGTATTGATCCTCATTCGACGCTTGAGGTGGACTTTCTTCCGACTCAAACTCAAACAAATCATTGTTTTTAACAAGTTGACTTGCAGAAACTTTCACATCATCTTTCGTTTCGGCAATTAAATTGTCCAAATCACGATCAAATTTTTTTATCGTCGTATGTGATATTGCTGTAATTGATATACTCTTTCCTTCAGCATCAAACTCCTCAGCTTCTCTGCCAACTTCCTCAATAACCACAAAATCATCTATTATATCTGGTTTATCAACTAACTCAAATGAATCACTATCAGGTGAATGTCTCTCAACTTTTTCCCGTTCAATCACTGTTTCAATAGACATCCCCGATGTTGATGAGGTTGACATACTTGCTTGTTGAAGAACAGATCTTTTGGACAATAAAAGTGCCTCTGCCTCGTCCACCACATTCATTGAACTCATTTTCAATTCAGATGAATCGATATCATCACCAGTGGATTGTGCCTCAATATATTTTAATTTAATTTCTGGTGATGATGAACTGCCCTCAATTTTTCCACTTATTTGCTCGGATGTTGGATCGAATGTAGATGTCTTGACATCATCATCTTCACTGATCATAATGCTTGAAGTGATTTTTGTCGATTGATCTTCAGCCGATCTCTCTAACAATTCAGGATTCAATGAAGATTCAGTATCGTCGGATATTTGTTGGAATATCATTTCCGATGATCGTTTCATTTTATTGGGAATATCACCAGTTACATTATCAAATGATTCGTCGAGGGGTATATCACTATCTGAAGAATCCTCTGATGCTTTGACTTGATCGTCATTATCTGTAGCCAGTTCTACATTTTCATCAATATCATCTTTGTCGATTTCTTCTGATTCGGATGCCACTAAAGTTTCCGTTAATTCACCGGTACTGTCAATACTACCCAAATGACCGGAGCTCAATGAATTTAGTGATTTCATTGACTCCCTTGAACTAAGAGTTGATACTGCACTATGATATTCTTGCGATGTTCGTTTGGACATTGATGATTGATCGATAGACATTAGCGCTGTCTCATATTCCGATACTGTACCTGAAAGCATACCCGATGCCGATTGTAATACTTCAATATCAGAGGATGACGGTCTACTACCGCTGCCTATATCATAATCACACGATTGGTAATTGCTACTTTCACCTGAACTCGATCCACCCTCACTTTCAGAATAAATTTTTTTTGATACTCGCGCAGGTTTTTGGCGTTTACGCGGTGCTGCTTGAGGCGGTACGGATAAAGAACTCCCACCATCTTCTTTATTTTCCATGTCAGATGATGATCTGCTTGCTGGAATTGGCCCTGAAAATTCAGGGATCTCTTGATGGACGGCAACTTTAATTGCTCCTATTACGAATTGATCCGTTGATTTTTGTTCGTCGGACATTTTTTCTGGAGTACTTTGATCTTCTTGAATTCGAGGTTTGGCAACTGGCGAATCGGATTGAATATCGTGATCGGTGACTTGCTCTAAGGACGGGGCTCTGTATAAAAAGGGAAGGTCGTTGGGAATGGTTTCTGGTTGAAGTTTAAATTGGAATTCAGACGGTGAATCTTTAATTTGAAATACAGTCTCGCTATTTTCGCTTAATTCGTCAATTAAATCTTGCTTAGCAGCTTCTAGTGACTCTTTGACTTCAGCAATTTCTTTTTTTACCACTTGATCCAATACTGTAATTGCATATCGAGCACTTAAGTCTACGTTTGGTAGATCCTCCTTTTTTAATTTGAAACGATTCAAATCTGCTGACGTGACATGACCTAATTTATCACGACTATCTGCATTCTTCTCGGGATGTCGCTTCGGATCATCCTGAAATTTCGATTTATTAGAAAATGTCTCCTTCAAACCCTTCAATGCCACTTCCATTTTCAACTCTTCCTTTCTTCCTTTCTTTTCATTGGTCTCCAACACTTCTTGTGTATCTACGTCTTTTTCTTCGGCTTCGCATGTCTCAACTTTTTCATTTGATTTAATTATTTTCATCTCAATTGTTGGCACATCAATTGAAGTTATATCATTTGATTTAATAACTGACTTGTCAATTGGAATGTTATCAGAGATTTCTAATGATTTATCAACGAGCTCATCCACAATCGACTCGTCTTCACTCTCTGAAGTTCTTCTTGGTGTCAAGGGAATTCGTTCATCCGTAGGTGTCTTTGCTTCATACTCGCGTTGCAGCGTATCAATCAATTCTTGACAACTAACATCGAGCTTATTCTCAACTAATGACATTTCTTGCTCTATATCTATCTCACTAACTAATTCAACAACAAATTTATTTGTTTTTTGCGTTGTAACAACGACCGAGGACTCTTTTACTGAATCCAATGCACTTACATCTTCGGATGATCTCGTAACTGATTCTAATTCACCAGATCCGTCGTGTGATGACGTGAAACTTTGTTGTTTAACAATATTTGACTGATATTCGTCGAGTTCTTTATCAAATTCCTGGGACGGTTGCAATACCTCAGTTACGACAATTTTATCTTCCCCAATCATCCATTTATTATGATCAATTTCTAATTCCTTCAATTTGGTCCGTGGTGAAACAACTGGTGGCATTATATTGATGTCGATCGCCGTTGTATCCAATTTACTGATAGATTCTGCAGCATCGAGTCGTTCAGGTTCCATTGATGAAAATCCTGCATCATCACTTTCGGCCCAATCATCATTTTTAATACCTTCGGTTACTTTAGTCAAACTCTGTGTTTGTTCATGGATTAAAGAGGAGTCGGAAATGGTGCTCGGACTAAATGTCATATCTCTGTCACAAATTTTGTCCAGAGAATGTACAGCTGGACTCTCATGAAGTTCAACGAAATCCAAATCTTTCAGGTATTGGTCATCTGATGAGAGATCTCGATCATGAAATAGTTGCGGTTCATCAATTTCAAGGGACGATGCGTCAATTGAATCTTGTCGTATTTGATAATCTTGCACAGGTTCAAGAATTTCTAAAACTCGAGCACCAGAATTTTCACAAGCTTCCAATTTCAATGAAACTGCCATTTCTCCTGGCTCTTCGATATATTCTTCAGCAACTTTTATTTCCGTCGGAAATTCAGCTAACATTTTTCGTGCGTCATTCTGGGGTTTCTCTAGTTCGAATGCCTCTTCCAGTTCAATTTGATCGGACATACTACTTGGACTCATTGTAAAATCTCTATCAATTATTTTAGCTTGAGTTGATGATGATGCAAAACTTTCTTCTCTATCGTGCGGTGTTGAATCTTCATCTTTTGTCAAGTCCTCACTTATACTTAAACTCCCACGAGTCGAATCTTTATCAAGTTTATCGTCATGGCCAAATATTGTGGCCCGAACTTGTTCAATGCTTTCAATCACCTGCGCCTGACTCTCTTTTCTCTTGCCCATTATATTCTCAAATTTCTTTGTCAAATCATCGGCCAATTCATCATCAAAGGTTTCGGATTCAACATCTATTTGTTCGCTCTCAAAATCAAGGCCCAATTTTAATGCACCGGAACTCTCCGATCTTTTGACAATTTCAGCCTCAATGGATTGAACTATTGTCTCAGCCATATTTCTCACGCCATATTCATCTTCAACACACGATGGATGGTTCTCCGTTCTTTCTTCCAACAATTCTTCAACAAAGGCTTCATGACGTGAAATATCCTCAGAAGTGTCGCGAGGGGGAAATATTTTAGTGTCTGAATAACTGGATGATTCTACGTGAATTTCATCACGAATTACTGCAGCCTTCAGCTCATTTTCAAGATTCATTTTCAATTCCGAGACGTCAATTTCTTTCTCTTCTTTTGATTGCGATTCATCTTTTTCGATTTCTAACGCCATGTCAATTTCATGATCTTTCGATACCTTTATTGCTGTTTCTTGCACAACAATTCCATCATCGTCTTTTAAAGATTGAACTCTTTGCTCATCTTTTGTTATTTTCATCGCTTCGGATGCAGAGGCATCGATCATTTGCTTACCTCCTGATAAATTTACTGCAACTTCTTCAATCAAACGTTTATCAGACTTTTCAAGTTTTGATGTTTTATCTTCTGAAGTTTCACCTGGTGTTTCCGTCGTCACAGTTGACTCCATCGATTTTTCATAAAGTTTTCGCTCTGTTGCCTCGTGCTTCAGAGTCTTTTCGTCACCTCGAGAAATTTCTGACGAAACAATTTCCTTCTTCTCCAACTTTGTTGACTTTACGTGATCGAATTTTGATATAGTTACTGATGTCTCTGGTATCATCGTAATTTCCATGTCTTCAAATGCTTTCATCGCCTGCTTTGCATCTGTAAATGCCTTTGTAAATGTTTGAGATTGCGTTTTAATTTCTGAAGTGTGTTCTTGATAGTGTTGAGAAACTTCTTCCGTAATTATTGTTTTTGTTGTCTCAACAATTTCCTCTTGAGATGGATCTTTGTTAATAATTTTTGTTGTAGTTGTCTCAATTACACGTTTTGGAATGCCAGACTTTTTTTTCTTATCAGGAATTATGACAGTGTCTTTAAATGAAGATTCACTAAGTTCACTTTTTGGTATTGTAGGATTTTCTTTATCTGCTTTAACTGAGGGAATGGGAATTTTAGATTCTCTTCTACTGAAATCTTTCTCAGATAAATTTGAAGTTTCACGTTTCATTGGTTGAATATCAGCTTTCACATCAACAATATCGTTCTTTGTTTCAATTTGATTTGTGACCTCAGTTTTAATTTTCATCGGTATTTTCGAGGGCACTCTTGTTTCAATGGAAGCAATGAAAGGTTCAGGCTCATTGTCCATTTTTTTTATCTCCAAATCTTTATTGATAACAGATGGATTGAATTGTTCCGAGGTGCTTTGCACTTCTTCGTTAATAAATTTCGCTTTCGAAGTGATGAACTCTGTATTCTCAATATATTTATTTTCTGCAATTAATGGTATTTCGTTTTGTATATCCTTGACCCCCTCTACTATTTCAAATTTACTCGAGAGCTCAGAATTTATCTTTCTAGGGATCAACGAAGGCTTTGGCTCAATCGGATCTGTGGCTTCTGGCTTTTTCTTGAGTTCTACTGCTATCTCATTAACAGTTCGCTGCAATTCTTCTCCCATAAATTGGGTCTCGGTAGCGATAAATTCTCCGCAAATTCTCACATCGTCCCTCTTTGAATCTTCCACATTTTCAACTTTTTCTACATTCAATTTAGCAACAACTTTTGGCTGCTGTTCAACTTCAATCTTTGTCATATCGCTCTTTTCACCTCGTTCGAATTCCAAAATATTTCTGTCATGCTTTGCATCTTTCGTATCAATTATCTCTTCGACAATGCTCTTTCGCCCCTCAACAAATGAATCTTGCGATATGAATTTGGATGCTGGTCTCGATTTATTGGCCAATTCTTTTTGTATTTGCTCCTCAAAATAATGTGCTTTTTCAGCAACAGAACATTCTGACATGTCCGGAATATTTAAATCCTCCATTGTTTCCGATCGCTCTGGCATAGTATCAAAATCATCCTCAGTTACAGCATTTTGTAAATAATCACTGTCACTCTCGTTGACAGTAAGTTGTGACGTTCGTGATACCTCTGATTCGGATCGTTGATAACTTTCTCGTTGCTTTGTTATATCTTCCCAAAATTTTCGTTTCTCCGAGTACGTCTGTTCTTCACGATTTAACGATATTTCTCCGTCGTTGCTTATGTTATTGGGATAACTAGCATCTACGGATTCTATAGGACAAGCCACTTTTTGTGCAAAGGATTCGTGGATGGTAGCGGCATCTAGAACAACCAAGAATTATGCTCGTGTTATTCAATTTATTATTAGTATAACTCATTCAAATTGCCTTATAATTGTCGTTTCAATTTTTTATTCTCATTCTTGATTTTTTTTTCTTTTCGATTCCTTGAGTGTGTATACATTTTGTTACAATAAACTGTATTAGAATGATTCAACGAGATTCAATCATATATTTTCATTG
Source organism: Galerucella tenella (assembly GCA_910591685.1). Taxonomy (NCBI): domain Eukaryota; kingdom Metazoa; phylum Arthropoda; class Insecta; order Coleoptera; family Chrysomelidae; genus Galerucella; species Galerucella tenella. The sequence goes on from CAJUYH010000041.1 coordinate 84,341, forward strand.
AAAATTATATGTATAACGTTGCAATATGTTCACTCTTTCTCTCTCTCTCTCTCCCCCCCTATCTCCCTCTCACTCTCACTCTCTCTCTCTCTCTCTCTCTCATCAATCAACATCAATCAATCAATCAATTTCTTTCTGTTTGTCTTGCTCTAATTAAATTTTATTTCGCTTTGTACATAACGGTCACTTGGTTTGATCATCAGTTATTGAGTAATATCATTCGCTAGAGAATGCAGTAAAAGCCGATGAGACCTTACATAAATTATTCATTTTTAAAACTTTCAATTGTCACAACGTGGACGTAATTGTAATTGTTTGGATTTTCAGTTAATATCCCATTTGGTTGTTTATGATAACGTTGAGGACGGCATTTCTTTCTGGAATTTAATAATTAAAGAACTCGAATAAATTTCACGTTCATCAAATTTAACTTTTATGACAATTAATGAAAATGATGATATTATTTTTTCGATAATCTGCAATTATTGCAATTATGAATGAAAGTTGAATTGTTGATAACATGTATATGATTTTTATTATTTGGTCTAGTGAATTTAATTGTGACGCAAAGAGTGATTCAAAAATGAAATAAACATGCAATGTTAATATTAATGAATAAATTTATCAGAAAATTCATTCATTCTGAAGCATCAATAATTGAACAGCCTGATGCCACAAGAAAATCCTTAGAATATATTTAAAAAACAAAAGTGTATGTGTAGTGTATAAGGAGTGTTTTAGCTTTTTTTATTTTTAACGGTTCAAATCTCATACTCATTATCATTTCAATTATATATCGCGATAAAAATATTTTTCAAATTAAGTTAATCGATATCCTCAATGTCTGTATGACTGTCACTGATTCCATCGTCATTGGCGTCAGGGACACTCAACAAATTTTCCATTTTGCTGACATTTTTCATAACAACTTGTGATGCTGTTACAAAATCAAATTCCTCCATCATATTACTCTGTCCATAAGCACCATCAGGCTCCTGATCTTCATCAGATACTTCGATATCCTCAGAGTCTGTACCACCATGCAATTGATCATCAATCGTGCCCAAACTATGATGAGACTCAAGCACATTATCAGTTTCATCAAACGACATTTGATTTCTAATCTCAACGGAAAAAGGCCCATCACCCTCTTTAGTAGTTATTGTACCGCCACCGAATTCACGTAAAATATCAAATCTCGGTTTAACATAAATTGGTGTCGGCTCAATATCATCCTCATCATTGGACATATCTTCAATATCTGTTTCGCCTTGATAATTATTTTCCATCACGGCCAAGCCTTTTTTTTCACTTTTATCATTCTCTGTATCGCTCCCATAAATTTCATCAACGTCCGTTAAATTTTCAGCAAAGCTACGACGTCTATCAGGCTTTGGGAAATCGCTCATTCCATCCCAATTATAATCACTGTGTTCAGCATCAGAAGATTCAATTGTGACCGATATTATTGGCGCTTGCAACAGTTGATTATTATTTTCTACATTTTTGCTTTTGGCTGGACTCAAAGTGCGTATTTGTGTCAACTCACCCTCAGAATCTGTGTCGGAGAAATGGAGCGATACATTGCTCATCATTGCATTCAAACGACGTCGTGTTGATCGCGATTTTCTCTTTGGTTTTGCACCTGATGTGCTATCAGCATTTGAACCAATAGAATCTTGCTTTGTTATTCCTTCCGAAACCGTTTTTCCTACGTGACAATTTATTTTATGCAATTCCTCCAATTGCAATGAGCTATTTCTGTCACACGACATGTTGCAACGAATAATATTTTTTTTCTTTTTTTCCTTCTTAATTTTTATTTGACAGAAAATTTTGTTCTGTAAATTGGGAACTGAGATGTTGACCAACTAGACACGTTATTGCCACAGCAATGGTTCAAAACTCACTAACAGAATATTCGTACAATACTAAGACATTATTAGTCATGTGAATTGTTTATAATTAAATTTAAGAAGCCTGTCATGATTTATTTGGTATAATAGGATCGCCTTGTTTTTTTTCTCGTTTAGAAGTGACCATATGTATTTATATTTTTCCAAGAAAACTATTGAGGCCAGAATAATTGATTATTAAACATCTTTTTTCATTTAATGACGCTATACATTTCATCGGTTTAATGGTATTGAATTAAACGCAATTCGCATGTATTGTACTCCTATGGATTGAATGAGTTTTATTTTATATAAAATTGTTTGTGCCATTAAGCATCGATGTATTATCATTCACTGCATATTAAAATTAAATGATGTTTTGTTTAATAAATAAAATACATACCTGTTTGTTCTTTGTGTAAAATATCAATTATGCGTTTTTGTTCTATGGGCGATATAGGTTTTGGTATGTCGCGTTTTTCCCCGTAATCCCTCATGTATGTGGTTTGATACATATCCATTTTGCTAATGAAGTTGGAATCTATTTCTACAAAAAGAAAAACAAAAAAAAATCCTAATTCATGGCATGCACTGAATATAAATGACGAATACATGTTTCCTCTCATCCAAAATGCTCTCTTCTGTTTATAGTGGTGATAAAACTTTATTACTTTTCATTACGTAATGAAATGAAAAATATTGTGATTTTTTATTTGTATTACTTCTTCAAATTTTATTATACCTTTTATTTTAGATGTTGACTCTGATTTTGGTATTGATGCTTCTGGCAGGACAATATTTAGAATGCAAATTGGTTGTTGGGGTGGATCACCTTTTGCCACTTTAAAATCACGCATGAACATCATACGCGCAACGGGATCCAGTAGTGGATCCTTGACTTTTACGTGGAATGTTAATCTGTTTTGGCGGAATGCTTTAAAAGTGAACTTGAGCTGTTGGCCGGATTTTGTTACAGGTACTAAATTCCCACTAAATTCTAAGTAAACATCCTTTCCATCCAATGCCTGAATTGTACATACGAATGAAATAATAGAAATAAATCTGTTCAAAATCATTGATATAAAATTAAAGAAAAATATTTGTTCACTTAATGCTTACTTCCACATCACGGCTCTTAACAATTTCTAAAAATTCCTCTTGTTTTTCCAGCGTATGTATTACTTCTTTTCCATCAGTCATACACAATATACGTAACGTTGCTTCAAGTAAATCAAATCGCTTAGTGTAAATAACAAAACTGAAAACAAAAAGTAAGAATCATTTAAACAGAAATTTGATATTATTTTAATTAATTGAATGATTTTAATGCCATTACTTTGTAATGAATGGCACAAAGAGCGATTCTTTGTAAAGTTCTGTAGCCATTTTTGGTACTTCGCTGATATTTCGACAATCCATTAACCAAAATCGTGCGGAAACCGTTGTCGTAAAGGACACACGATCATTAAGAAAAGTGAGCGGTGTTGATCCAGTGACATCTTCCCATTGTGCTTCACTTGTACCACCAGCGATACTGCACAACAAACGAAGAGTTGGTGTTTCGCCCCCATATTGATTGATCATTCCTTTGTTGGCAGCTTGAGGCGTTGGGATCGTAAGAGTTATCGGTTTATGGAATTTTCTTCGTCGCGGCTCAATGGTTATTACTGGTGATACTGCTACACAATTCCCGAGCAATTTTGCTGTCAACTCAGCTGGAATAACGTGTGCCTGACAAATTGCCAAAAAAAAATTAGAAAAAAAAACAAACAATCAATTTCAATATGTCGCCTTCAAAAAAATAAAAGTTATCCATTAATAATCAAATGTTTACCTGCAGTCCAACTTTAATTTTTTTTGTTAAAGCGCCAGGTGGAAATACTGCCTGAACATGATTTGCAACGCTGGAAATTAATATACCACCGTCAGCACCAATCACATGAACTTCTTGCTTTATTCGGGTTATAATTGCGAAATATTGTGGAAATTCTGTGGTTATTATTCGTGTTATCCGTCCTGAATGCGATGCACTCATTTGTGTATCGTGGGCAGTGTTAAACAGTGAATCATCATTATCATGAGAATTATCGTGTTCCTTCCACGTTTCGCCATTTTCACTTCGCAAAATGATTATTTCCCTCTCTTTGCCTTGAACTGCCGCAAAATGTGGAACATCGATCAGAACCGGCCTGAAAATAAACACGAAAATTGATTCAATACGTTATAATGATGCGACTTTATCAAAAATTAATTGAGTACCCTAAAAATGAGGCGCCGACAGGTCCCATTTCAATAATTCGTGTTGCCAATGCTTCACCTTCCATTAATGACGGTGGAGTTGCGATTTTACTTGGCTTTATCAATCTGCAGGTAACTCGAATAGGCATTGTTGCTCTCCTCGGTGGCACAATGATCCTTATTCCACTATGTCGACAGCCTTTCATTGTGCCGCCACGCGCATCCACCAAGAAACTCACCAAAAATCTGGAAAAAACCAAAATTTTTCATTATCATTAACATATTTTACTTTAATTTTCAATATTATTTAAATATTTCGAATATACTCGACGACACTTACGACCTGAAATGAAGTCTTCTAGAATCGACGCAACAGATAAAAAAAAATTGTAATCATATTGAAACTAATTGATATGATAAATTATTTTTCTTGGGAGACAATAATTACCCTAAATTAATTCCGTCTGTTGAGTCAAAATTCTCTGGCGGGCAATAATTACTACTTTGTGTAAATTCTTGTTTCTCTTCTTTAGATAATTGACGGTGTATTGGATCATCTCGCGTAACATCAATTGGCAATGAATCATCTCGCAAACTCTTCATCAAATCTGCCGTCAAATATCTGTATGGTTGTTCATTAATTAATCCATCTGAACCACCTTCATCATCTGAATCTGACATTAAACTTGTTTCTTGCAAACTTTCCGGTGCAATAACTTTATATTTTTCCTCCCACATTTTATTGTCGGGGGTTTGTGTGTCATAGGTCAATCCCTTCAACACTTCCATTACAGAAATGTAACCTAATTTTTGCGCCACATTCAATGGCGTCAATCCATCCTGCGAAAAATGTAAAAATTGTAATGGCAATTCGATATATTTTAAAATAGTTTTTTTTTTGTTTAGTGCCCACAAATGATGTGATTACCGATGTTTTCGCATTATGTGATGCATTTCCTTCTACAAGGGCTGTTACAACATGCGCGTGTCCCTGCTGCGCAGCTTGATGTAATGGGGTGTAATTGTGATCAGTACGTACATCGATTTGTGCATTATGCTTCAGAAGAAATCGGATCATTGACAAATTGCCAAAATGTGAAGCAACATGAATGGGTCTATATCCTGATTCAGTTTCACTCTCCACATTGGCACCATTTTTCACGAGAATTGATGCAACACGAATCGAATCTTCTTGCGCACATAAATGCAATGCAGTGAGACCATTTTTCGCTTTATGATTGGGATCAGCGCCATGTTCAATCAACAAATTTGTCATATCATAGTGACCCTTTTGGGCGCTTAATTGCAACGGTGTAAAACCTGCTTTAGATTGTGCATTTGGATCTGCGCCATTTTCAAGCAATGTTGATGCAATATCCATTTGATTTTTTCTCGCTGCAATGTGTAACGGAGTATGGCCATTTTGTGAAGGTAAATGTGGCGATCCACCTTTTTCTAGAATCATATTCGCCACATTTGAATGATCGTAGTGACAAGCCAAATGTAAAGGTGTGATATCGTTCTGAAAAAAAAAAAAAACATAATAACAAATTTATTTAAATAAAATCGGAATATATACCTTATAAATTAATATTGATATATTGTTTATTATCATCTCATGTATATTACCTTTCCTTGTGTGTCGAGTTTACTCTCCTTTTGCAACAATATCTTCGCAACATTCATGTTGCCATACTTGGCGGCAATATGTAAAGGGGTAAATCCATTCTTAGTAGTGGCTTTCACTGACGCCTGGTTTTCTATAAGAATCGCTGCAACCTATGAATAATTGCAATTGTCAATAATTTCTACTAACAATCAATTTACGATATAGTATTCATTGATGAATCATAATGAATTGACATAGCAATAAGCAAATTCAAAGCTAAAATCATACAGCAAAAAAATAATGCAATGCTTACCTCTAACAGAAATAATTAAGTAGACGTCCAAAGTTCATTCTATATATCACGTCTATTCCATTACCAAAAAAAAAAGTCTATTCAAACACCAAGCTGTATATGAAGCTTCAATGATAAATAATAGATCGGAAATGAACAAATGCAGAGAATTTTTATTAAAATAACAGGAATAAAATAAAAATTACATACATAAATAAATTAACAGTGTGACAAATGTAATGGCAATACATAGCGATAACTAAAATATATACATGAAATTTGAAACAAAAATAAATAATATAGAAAATTATATCATATATTCTTTGTGACGTGTCCAAAACAAATAAATGGTATTTTGTGAATTTATATATTCCGCTATTCGGGCAATATCATCGTTATTATACGTTACCTCTTCCTGGCCTTCTTTCGCTGCAATATGGAGTGCTGTATACATATCTTTTGTCGTAGTATCGACCGCTGCACCGTGTTGCAGTAGTAACATAACGATATCCACATTACCAAGTCTTGATGCTATGTGCAATGGAGTTTGTTGCTCCTAAATCAACATAAAATATTTACGGAATACCAAATGAATTCAATTGTTTCGAAATAACATCCAAATTGTGTATGAAATTGAGAAGGAAAAATCACTAAAAGTGCAGTAGACTGGTTAATGGTTCATGCATGTTATCTGAATATCATTGGAAATGTTATATGTCAATGAAAATTGAATATGTGTAGGGAATTGTAGATGAATGTAATTATATTTGATACGATGAAAGAGAGATTGAGAGAAAGTGTGCGAGTGAAGTCATGAAGGAAAAATGGTGCTCTAAGAATAAGTCCGTGAACAATAATTCATCTTAATCTTGTTTCATTTTTTTTTTCTTTCGCTTTACTATTCAACTTACCCTTGCACGAGCGTCAACTTTGGCGCCATTTCTCAATAAAATCCGAATAATGTCAGTTTGATTAGCTCTAGCGGCTAGATGAAGTGGTGTTTCACCTCTTACAGTTGGCACATCAGGATTAGCTTCATGCTGAAGTAGGAATATCACAATATTCATACATCCCATAAAACTCGCCACGTGCAATGGGGTCAGACCTGACTGTAAAATAGATGATAATCAACATAAAAAATTATATTTCCATACAATGAGCCGTTAACCAGTCTGGCCTTCTCTTTGAAAGGGAAAAATAACAACAAGATTTTTTTTTTTTCAATTTTTCTTCTACGCAGTCAACTGATGTCAGTGGCTCTAAAAATAAGCTTCTTACCTCAGTGGTAGATTCAATCGATGCGCCATGCTTCAATAACAATTCCACAACCTTGATACGATTTTTCTTGCACGCAATATGAAGTGGAGTGAAGCCATTGAGGGCGCGAGCATTTGGATCAGCTTTTCGGTCCAAAAGTAATTTTGCAACACGAACATGACCACAATGAGCTGCTACATGAAGTGATGTTAAATAATCGATTGTTACTTCGTCAACTGGTGCACGATGATAAAGTAAAACTCGCGCCGCATCAACATGATCGCCCTGTGAAGCCATGTGTAAGGGTGCAAGGCCATTCTAAAATGTCAGAGTTTTAATATTAATTATTTATGTATATATATTTATTGCATTTATGGGTGCATATTATAAATATTATTTACTGATATCTAATCCAGTGGGGAAAAAAAAACTAAATGCAAAAACTAGTATTTCTTGTGTACCTTTGTACGTGCACTTATTGGCGCGGAGTTTTCAAGAAGTGTGGAGACAACTTCTTCATGACCTGAACGTGCGGCGCAATGCAGTGGTGTTAAGCCATCTCTGGTTTTTGCATCAATCATCGCCGAATTTTCCAACAAAAGTTTCACCATATTGTTCTTTCCCCATTTTGCCGCTACATGTAATGGACTGATGTTATGCTATTATTCGTAACAAACAATAGGGGAATAAAATTTCAAATTAATAAGTTGCGGAAAAATAATTCGGACAATTAATCGTTTTGAAAAGTGATAAATTTCATTGAGAATACAGTGCGCTAGCGAAGTACCTTTGCCAAGTAATTCACGTCTGCGCCTCTTTTTATGAGTAGCCGACCTATTTCTTCGTTACCATAATGGGCTGCGATATGAAGTGGTGTGAAGCCACTTTTCGAGGTTACATCGGGTTTATGGTCGTTCTGAAAAAAAAATACATAAATCTTGTAGGCCATTGAAATTTAATAAGAAAATTATGTTTTTTTTTTGTTTTTTAATTAGATCAAACCTGCAAAAGCAAATCTGCCGCTTTACAATCATCTTTTTTAGCAGCAATATGCAATGCCGGCAATCTGACCTTGCCCTTCGAGTCGTTTTCCAGTAGTACGCTGACTACTTTATCGTGTCCCTGCTGCATTGCAACAGCCAGGGGTGTAAAACCATCCTGAAAATGTCACAAACATGTTCACCTATATGAATATATTTCTCTGGAAAATCGCAGTTCACTCGACAACTCCTCACACGTATCTCTGCAAAAATTCTGTTGATTTGTAACTCACAATTTTAAAGAGTTTCGTAGAGTTTATGATCAGTATTAAAGAATTTTACAGTAGTAATTAAATTATCTTTCCTATTTAATACCTACTCTTCAAATTTAAAGGGAAATCGCTATTAATGTTTGTTATTGGTCCAACTAAATTATAATGAAGAAAAATATAAACATATACGACTTATGATGTTGTCATTGTCTTACTTTTTCTTTTTTTCACAGTGCACAGTATGAAAAGTGATATTTCTATCGAAAATTTCATGATTAAATGCGGCTGAAAGAAAAAGCCTCATTTGTGAAAACTCTACATTTCTTTCTAGAATTATACAATTAAGCTGTGTTGAGTTTTTGATAAGAAATTCTAGAATTCTTATCGATACTTTACCGTTACGTGAATTGAAGAGCAAAATAACGATCCTGGATTTTCCAAAATTTATTTTACGGAAAAAATTTTTCACTAGCTCATTATTTTCAGAATCTATCAGATGTTTTTTCAGAATTTATTAGAATATTTCAGAGAACTATTGTCATTTGGGCATTTATATACTGAATTCATTACCCATGTATTGTTGAACACAGATATGTTTAATTTATACGAATGAATTTACCTCAGTTGCTAAACTTTGATTGGCACCATTTGAAAGCAGTAGTTTGACAACTTGGTCGTGATTTTCTTGGGCTGCCATATACAGTGGAGTAAAACCATTTTGAGATTGAATATTTACTGCAGCGCCATATTGTATAAGTATATTGACAATTTCGACTTGTCCAGCTGAATAAAAAAAAGACATATTAAATACCAAACAATTGTCTTATGTCATACATATATCATTATTTAATTTTACCATTCGTTCATTATAATATTATTTACCTAAAGAGGCAATATGGAGCGCCGTGTTGCCTTTCTTCGTGGCCGAGTCGACCTTCGCCCCCCGCTTTAACAATTCTGTTACAATTTCAACATGTCCATCCTTAGACGCTAAATGCAACGCATTCAATCCATTCTATAACATACAAAGTAACAAACAAAAAAAAACAGAAAACATTATTGTAGAATATCAAAGAGAAAAATAATAATTGTCATAAATTAACAAATGTATTTTTTTATTTTACTTACAGAATTGGCTGTGTTAATGTCCAGGCTGGTGTCTAAGTACTCCACAACTTTTTCTAAATTGCCAGAACGTGCAGCTCGTAGAAACGCCGTCGTATCGTCACTCTAAAATATGAAAATAAAGGAGTAAACGAAACAGAAGGCAAAGGCAAAAAAAAAAAGAAATTCAAGTGAAATCAGAGTACGCACGAGTGTGACTGTGAACGCGATCAGAACAATCAATACTATCCCCGGCGCGATTAGCCCATGAGTGTGAGAATGTGGCGGGGTCAATTAATTATTCTACTATTATATGGCATATTATATTGTACAGTGCACCATAGCACTAGAGAAAGAGTATGCTATATTATTCCTCTGTAATTGAACCAGGCAAACATATAAAAATATAAAGCATTTAACCTACGTATCTTTGATAATTATTTTAATAAGTATACAACGATCTAATGATATATTTTAATTGACCTCACATCATTATCGATATGTAATGGCAAATGAATGTGCAACTTTCTGGTATAACAAAATTACCACCGAGGGGGGTCTCTTTCAATGCCAAGGGTGTTCTCATGCTGAACAGAAGCGTCATGTGATATGTCTGGTGTTGAATAATTTCACAATCCTCCCACACCATACAGCATCCGCCCTTTTTTGATACCTTCTACACACATACTATTATTGACGACGAGCAAAAAAAAATGGGGGAGGGCACCAAAAGAAATGAAATTCATCCTTCCCTTCCATACAATACACGATGCATTCGCTATTATATTCCTGACAATTGAACAAAAATTACAATTATTATTCAAAACCAGACGTGACGTACAAATTTTCTAATAACACAAAAGGCAATTGGATAACACGTGTTTTGACACAGTATGAACTCAGGTGTTTTATTCTCCATTATTTCAACTTAACAACCGAACATGGCCTCGTGTGCAATTAAAAATTTACCTGACTTGTGCTGTCCGTCACCATTGTGAAAGTTTGTATCTGTCGCAATCAGCGATCGAAGACAATTCCACTGAATGTTATTTCCTTTTTGTTATTCCTTCAATTATCCGTTTCAATATTATATGAATTATATTTCCGTATTATTTTTCGATTATTATATGACAATCAATGTGACAGTAATAAAAAAACAAACGCGTGATTTGTATATACCGACCATTCGTGCACCGGCACACGTAAAACGAGGAGGCGAGAGGCAAGAAGCCGCCCCGTGTGCTCACGACGTTCTCGTCGTCGTTTCAAACTGATGAAAGTACGAGAGAGATAGGAGAAGAGAGGGTGGAAAATATTATTAAGTCCTGCGCACCACCACAGTGGTTAACGCAAAAGCGCAAACTCGTACATAATACCTCAAGACAGTCGTTGCCTATATGTATGTAAGCATACGCGTAACTTACCCTGCTGTTGCTTCTTCTGCTCACAATAAATGTAATACCTACTCTATATATATTTTTATTTATCGATTGATTTTCGTAATTAATCAGACGTTACCGACTAGCTCTTTTGATAAAAAAAAAAAATAAATCTATCGTCAACGATTAATATAATTGTTCATAACTATATACCTGTAACATTACGTTTTATTTTTTTTAGTTTATACAACACAAGGACACGATGAGAAAGATAGCGAGATAGGGCGGGTGTCGACGAATAAAACGACCCGACTGCGTTACCAACCGCCCTCTGCTTTCGATCAATAAAAAGAGCTAACGACAGCTCTAGACGTAGAGTAACGTCGTCGTCACGACCAACGCGGGTTTAGGCCCAGGATATTCAGTCGTGGAAATGAACGTTCCGCATTCGTGAGCACAATTCCAAGGGGCGATATATTACTTTTTTGCGTGAATGACCTCACTTGCATTCGTTACAATTTAAATGTACAAAAAGTATACTCATGAACCAACATCAAGTAGTCTTAGTCACAATATAGTATCTATAGATTGAATAAAATTTAATGACTATCACTAAATAATTTTGTTAATTGAAAAATTTATTACTCCAAGACTAATATTTAATTAATATAAATACATAATGAATATTCAATACATATGTATGAATAATATTGTATAGCCAATAATATGTTTCATTGATGATAAATAAGTCTATTATGTTGTTCAATAAGGCAATTTCACATTGATCTGTTGCACACTGAACTCTTGGATTTATTATAAATGTTTTACAAATTTATTTTTATTTGTGAATTATCAAATAGTTTATTCTGTTAACTGTTACAAAATATTTATTCATATTCATTGCGTATATTTTATCAGAACAAGTATTGTATTCATTCGTTATAACTATACAATATTGTTTCATTGGTATCTGTATTCACCACTTATGCATTTATAAAACACTCACAAATTTTATGCCCACTGGCACGTAGATCATTATTTCGCCTCTTTTTTTTACACTTCGCTACATCCATATTGGTTATATTGATCGAGACATGAACTCGTGAAAAAAAAAAAATTAATTGCATTTAAATTCATAGATTACATATCATTATTTTTGAATAGATACTATATAATTATAATTATACAGCATCATAAATGATGCAATTCACAATTTAACAATTTGATTGTTAATAGAGGTAATGTGTTAGTGGATTAATCTTAAAATAGATGAAAGTAAACGCTTGACTGGGGGGAACAAAGCCAATAATAAACTTGCACGAACGAACAGGAGACGGAGTCTGGTCAAAAGATGCATGCAATCGGGTGTAGCACCTTTCATAAAATCAAACAGAATTTAATTACAATTAAAATCAGCGACTTATGAAAGCAATAAATGTTACTTTATAACCTGTATATAAAAATAATCTCGAGAGTTTCAACATGGAAATTAGTAGGAATAAATAAATATAATTTGCAATATGACGGATTCGTGATCTGAATAAGAGAAGAAGAATGAATCAAAGAATCAATTGTTAATGCAAGCCCCATACATAATAAAGAATCATTATTATATTTTATACTTATATTATTTACCTCGAGAGTTATAATGGGTGGATAAATCGGTCCCGTCATCCTTACAAAATTGTATACAGTTAAAATGTCACTTTATGAATTTTATGTATATACGCAATACCCACGATCTAAACTCAGTGATGCTGCAGACGTTGGTCCACAATGTTGTGCGTATATTTTTAGAAATAGATTGAGAAGGAGAGAGAATTGATGTTTTGAAATTCTCATGGCAAAATTGCTGTAAGCAGAATGGAAATGACAGTGTAACATAAAAACGATTGAATGTATATTTAGAAAAAAAAAAACAGAAATACAAAAGTGTAAATGAACATCCAATCAAACATTTCATATCAATTTTCATATATTAATATATAAAAATACAACAATTAGATATGTATATATATTCGTATCATGCGATCTTATACTTGATTTAACCTGTAAGTGCCACGTTGATTATCAATATTGATAATCAATTGATAATCAGAATGAAAAAAAGTATAGTCAAGTGATTATCAAATCATTGGACGACATTTTCACATTCACATTTATAAAAATAAGTATCCTAACCATAAAATACTGTATACCTACGGAGACTTTCACAATAATATATATATATATATATATATACATACATACATGCATAATCCTTGACCATCGACCTCTTTCAGGATGGGAATTCCCGCTGTTTCTACACTGTTGAATAGTCGTGTCTTCAGAGGATTCGTTGATCAATTTATAATTTGATTATTTTTGATTTTCCCGGGTACAGTATGCACCAATAAAGTGATGCCGCTTATTGAATTATCGTGCGCGCGTCACCAGCTATATATACGTCGTTATTCTTCCGCCAATTTCTGTTGAAGATCGCATTGTTGAAATCTGTTATGTTGTGTGTTGTTCTTGCTACGTAATACGATGCCGTACACGACTTCTTTAGCCACAAAGATTGTAAACGCTCAACTTTTTTTAATCGATTTGTTATAGAACCCACATTGAATTATTCATCTATTATATTACAGAGATTATTTGTATTATTTTTGTATGTATTACTGCATTTAACATGTAAAGCTGTTGAATTTTTTTTGTATATGAGCGTCTTTGTGTGTAGAATATTGTAGAGGTGAGTAATCGGGCGCAGTTATATAGTTGCATCATTTCTCACTGTTTCCCTAATGTTTTTTTGCATTACTGTTCCTGTGTCCAATGTTTTCAAACACTTATAGGTCAACCTATAATTATTCTTATCGAATTACGTGGTGCATGAGCAGACATAACACAAAACTATGGTACATTTCAATACACTATTTCACAGAACAATTAACAGAGTAAGTATTTGAAAGATGTAATTGTTTTTTACTCTGTCTTTTATTTAGGCCGAATTCATCAATGGTATAAATTCGAAATCAATCGACGCCATTAATACAAAACTCATTGAAATATTGAAGATGCCTGAAGAATTATTGAAATTATATACATCGAAACCATATTTAAGTGAGGATGAACAGGCAAGTTTAGGAAAAGCTGCCGAAGCCTATCGTTCAGAGAAATATGAAACTGCCATTACACATTATAAAAAATGTAGCGTATCGATTAGCATGAAAAATAACGTTAACATCGACAATAATAATGAAAAATCACAGTTGGATATTGTAGTTCAGTATTTACTGAGTAAATGTATGCTCAAGTCCGAAAAATTCGCGGATCTATCGGAAGCTCAAAATATTTTGTTGCAACTTGGTGAAACTACCGCGCAACGATTTCCTATGATTTATTGTGCACTTGGTGAATTTTACATAAAACTTTTTTGTTTTGAAGACGCTGAACATACAATAAACAGGGGTCTTGCCATATTAAACAATGAAAATACCAATTTATCCCATTGTTACATACCGATTACAAATGAAATTATTGCTGAATCAACGAATCACGGGCTGTCAATACAATTATTAAAATTAAAAAATTTATGTACGGGTTGGCATCGTCCTGACGCTGTATGCTTCATGACCGATTGTCGTACAAACTCACCATATAATTTATCAGGTCGCAATATTTATTTTAACAGTCCAGCATTTAACGGTATGGTAATAATAGTATGTAACAATGTAAACTCGTGCAACATACCGTTCCATGCAGCGTGTTGGAAAGCGCAAAAAAAAATATTATCATTCGGACATAAAATATCTGATAAAGATTTTTTAAATTGGGAATGTTTTACACCAAATTGTGGGTGCGATTTGGTACCGAGTGTAATAAAAAAAATTGAATTTCATAATGTTGACAAAACGACAAAGCACATTGAATTGTCAGATAAGAATCATGGTCTACGATATACACCGTCCAAAGGTGCAACTCGTAAACAAAAAATTAAACATAGCGACGAAAAACCTTCGCCAAGGCCGAAGCCACTTGCAGCTAAAAAATTAGTTCCAAATCTACCGAAGGAACATAAAAAGAACTGTAATGAATCAGATGAACTGAATTCACGATGGTTAAAATTAATTCACCTCCGAGAAAATTATTTCAATATTGATAAGAACAGAGATTGGCGTCCAGATATAGAATACTACGGCAACTCTGAATTTCGTCTAAACTATGATAAGGTACCGCCAGAACCAGATTGTTCAAATGATAATCGAAATGATAGGGGCTTAAAATCATTTTTGTATTCATTCTTTTACACATTTCTTTCCAAAAATGGTCCTGTTAAAACCAACATTCTCCAAAAAAAATGGGAGGAAGTGAGAGATATAGAGGGCAATTGTGATACAATATTATACAATTCAGGATCTGGAAATGTTACAGAATTTTTGCTCAAGTCATTGAAATTTGTAGTTATTGGTGATTATATATGTACACCAGAATCAATGCCTGAGACTTATGCACTAGTGAAAAACAATACGTGTACAGCAATGCAATATTTAATGGACAGTGATAACGATTCTCAACTTGAAGATGAAGATGAAGACCTTGAAAAAAGTACAATTCCCACTACAAATGCAGTGCAATTAAACGTAATTGACGATTCTCGTGAATTAATGAGCACAGACGTAGAAAATACCATGAACCAGGAATTATATGATAGAAATAATCATCTACTCACAAATGATTGTGTAGAAGAATCATCCCCTGAGCCTCATACACTTACGCAAGAAAAAAAACTACCATATACTGCAGAAATAATAGAATGTGAAAATGACATCATGACAAATGGCGATATGACAGATGATGGTCTTCCTTCATCATCAATTGTGATAAATGATATAAACCATAATGATATCGTAGGTGATAGCATAGACAGATCAACAGAAGTGATCAGCACTTTAAAGAAACAAATAGAAGAACTACGTAACGAGTTAAAAATAAAATATACTCAACTAACAGACATGAAAATGACAATGTTACGAACAGATCTTGATTTTCAATACATGACCATTGGAACTTCTATAAAGAATCGACTGACAGATTGTCTAAAGGAATATTCCATTATTGGAAAAATGCAAACTGCATTGATGAGAATTACTGGCACACAATTGCCACTTGATCAACAAGAGTGGATCCAACCAATAGAGCAATTACAAAAAATAAGTGAGAATGTACACGAGGCATATGTGCAAGTGTCAACAGAAATAAATTCTAAAGAGTATTGCGAAAACATTGCCCGTGTACAGTTACAAATTCCCATTTTTCCAACATTACCAAATCATGACATTCCAGAGCTATTACAAATGGCATTTGCTATGTGTCATAATCATTTTCAACGTGTGCAAATGCCTCCACCAATTATTCGTAATCCGTATCCGCAGTCATTCCCGCCAAATCCACCAATGTATGCTCCACATTTTGGAAGTTATCCTTTACATCAAAATTATATCGGACCACAACCACCACTTATACCACCACTGATGCCACATTTTCCATTGATAGCAAATAATTTATCACAACCTACTCGCGCAATGACAAAGTTGTCAGCATCAGATATCAAAACAGATCAAACTCAATCAGAAAAGTCGAGCAATGTTTTGAAAGACAAAATGACTCAATCGCAGATTGATACTTTACAATCAGATATTGAACAAAAGGATGTGACATTGACAGCAGATGATAACTGTAAATTAAATGATGCATTGGGGAAGAATAAACAAACAAAAACTCCGGTGCCTTCTATAGATCTACTTTTAAATTTGTTGCGATCGAGAAACAGAGGTGTACTGGAATATGATTTATTGTGGAGTGTTAATCAAATTAGAAAGAGGCATAATAATTCGTTGACGGGACTGCCTTTATCAGTGATTATAAATGAAATTGAAAAGCTTTTGATTCATCGGGAAAAGTTACAACTGGTTGATTATTCAACAGATTTATCACGAGACTTGCCAAGACAACAGCAGCGAGGAACCTCTGTGTCTTCTACATCCTCCTGTAAACATTTCTTTATTTGTTTCTATTTCATACTCTTCTTCTGTTCTTTTGTATACGAAATATCGAATATTGTTGATGATTTTCTTTATCGATAGACGTCTCAACGAGTTCTACAGGCAGAGAATCAACGACGAAACAGAGTCCGTGGAAAACAGTAAAAGATATGAATTCATTGCGAAATGTAGATTATGATCAAAATGAATGTGTTATATGCTTTGAGGTGTTAAACACGAACGAAAAAACTTCGAAAAAAATTTATAAATTGCGATGCATGCATACTTTCCATAGAAAGGTATGAATAAATATTTATCTCAGTGTTATAAAATAGATTGTAATGAATAAAAAGTAATCTGAATCTTTGTTTTCAGTGTATAGAAAATTGGTTCAAAGAAAATCGATCTTGTCCAACATGTAGAGTATACTCGACCATGGATTCAGACTTTCCACCATTATAATAGTTTTGCGAATTTTTCATTACTATTCATTATTATCTATAAGTTCATATTCATATTTCTCAATAATTCTATATTAAGCATTTTCCTACTTTTATTGAATGTTGATTACGTATTTTCATTACTTTAATATTTTTATATGTGATTTTTATTACTTCAATCCTATTGACTTGTGATTATGGCACATTCAAGATATACTTAAATGATCTTATATAAGATTATGTCTTTGTACCAAAATATGTTGCGTACTTCTGGAGTTAATATAGTATTTTCTTCTTTGTAAAAATCAACTTGTTCATCTTTTCCGTTATAAATGTAATGTATACTCATGTACATACAAGTAAATGGTGAATCAGTGTAGTTTTGGAATAGTTTAATTAATACAAAGTTAATTACCAGTATTCTAGAATAATATAATAGTCGTAACCATGACGATAATATTCCAACTGATTACCGTCTAGATAGTTTTATTGCAACATATATTATCTATCAAAGATTAGGTTGTTCATTTAACTTATAACTTTTTAAATTAATACAGTTAACTTGCAAAATTCACATTTAATAATTATTTATAAACAAATGACATGATAAAAATTTTTACAATTATTCACCGCATTCCATGAAACGTTTATTCATACAAAAGTAAGTTTTTTATCGATTTCATATGGACAGAAGTAATTTATTACAAGCCAATTTGATACTGTCACATTGTTCAATCTCTATATGAATGGCTCAGAAGCCAATCATTTCTAAAATTGCATTCCTTCTGTTTAAGTTCTTTCTGCTGACTAATTTCATAAGAATGTAATTTATTTTACTTTTTTTTCACTGGACTTATACTGAATAATTTCTGAGCAGTCCATCATATGTTAAATTCACTTATGTAAAACATTAATTTTACATATTCCGCATAGTGTTACCTGAGCACTTCAACAACTTCAATTCCACCAGAAGCTAATAGAAAAGCTCGGCGTAAGGCTAACAACATAATGCCACCATTTTGGTGGAATGTATAATATTTCACCCTGTTGCAAATAACAAATATATCCTTTGGCTTTTTTGAATTCTGGAAAATTTTCATAATTTGGATTGAGTGGATCAACTTGAGCGGTATTAAATAATAGTCGTGAATCATATGGATACAAATATGCGGAATCATTTGGATCATAAAGTATCACTTGTTTGCAACCAAATACCTGAAATATTCAAAATCGTTCATTTCTTTTTGTTTTTTTGATAAATTTACTAAAGTTCTATTCATGATCACTCGTGATTTACTTGACATAATAAATTGTGTTTTGGATCATAGTGCAGAGGTGACACTGTTCCCTTTGGTCCAAACCAAGCATTTATATCCGGGAAAGTGTCATCGAAGTCATCAGAAAAATTGCAATAGACCGGCACTGAAAAATCATCTTTTAATTCGGGTATCTAAAAAGAAACAGTTATAGAATTTATAGTATTCCATAAATTCAATTATTTATGAAACAGCAGTTCTCTTTACTTGATCAAAAAGCTGATGCTGTGCTAAATAACCAATTTGTCCGTCATTTTTCGTCACGTGTGATCGGATAAATTCTGACAATGATATTAAACGCTGTGACCAATCTTCTTCAGTGTAACGAGAACCTAATTCGACAGGTACAGTTCTCGATCCGCCGATTTTTATTAAATAATTTGGGTCTTTCCACAGTTGCAGAGCTCTCCAATGATCAATGCAGCCTATAATAGCATAATTGTTAAGGATCATCAATACAATTTTTTGTTTGCTAAACAATTTCAGAGTCTAATTAATTTCTATGAATTCGTTGTATCCAATTCTTTAGTCTCATTACAATATGTCAAACAATATTGCATACCATTGAGCACTGCTGGACTTTTTGGCATGAACATTTCCCTATAAAATGTCTCCATCGACGGTGTATTGCTTTTTTTAATCCATTCAAAGCCTGGTAAAAGTTCTTTTTCAATATTTTCAACGTCGAACTCTAACACTGCCTCCATATTATTTCCAATATTGTTTTCTGGTTTGGTAAAATATTCATTTAATTTAGTGGCCATTTTTGTTAATACGTGTGGTGCATCATCGATGGGTGCCCCCAGCAGAAGACCTTTATCAATTTGTTCGACTATTTCTTTCATTGCCTGTTCTTTATTTATATTGCTATCACAGGTTGAATTGAGTTCTAGGGCTATACACTATAAAAAAAATTGATTGTAGGTCCATTCTGTTGAATATACTAACCAATGACTTTATCAATTACCTTAAAGATACTACAGACTGTGTAACAATGTCTTTGTTGAATAGAAACATCTTTCCAATGTCCTGTGTTGAGTTCTTCCCATGTTCTGTCAAGACAAGCTTCTATAATTAATAATATATCATCAATCCCATTTACTTCGACACTTTCGTGTGAGTTGAGAGTTGATTGCAATGTTTTGCACACTGGAATTAAATGAATTTGTATTTCAGAAGGTATTAATTCATTGCAAATGTTCATCAATACATCCCACGGTATTTCAATTGATGTGAGCGGGGCTTTACTGGACATAATTTTCTATAATTTGAAAAAGAAAATAAGTAAATAGTCATATCGCTAAAACAAAGTCATCATTTAATTAATTAAATGTACATGTTTATCGCTATTTGTACAAAGTTCTGGCCATTGAATAATCACATGATCAACGAAATAGTATAAAATTTTCCCGGTTAATGAGAATGTCTTTACACGACAAAAGCTTTCGATGAATATTATTTTTGAATTGCCAATATATAATAATCGCATTAAAAATGCACCTAAACATAATGGTACACCAGTGCCAGGGCCATTGCAAAGAATCAAATCAGGAGCTTCCATACATAATATATATAGAGCATCTCTTAAACCTATCAATGTTGTTACAATACTTGTTACATAAGATTGTCCAACTTCTCTACTTCTAAATATGGGAATAATTTTCCAATCTTTACTGTTTGATTCATTCTCATGTAATTTATTCACACTTATTTTATCTTTTTGTCCATAAACATATATCCTTGGGGTATATTTATTAATATCTAATCTTTTAATTATCCTCAACATTTCTGTTGTGTGACCACCAGATCCAAGAATTATGAGTGTTTTCACTGTCATATATTTATTTTTCGGTCTTATTTCAGACTTAATAAATATCATGTATAATAACCTCACTAACAATCCAATAAGAAATGTTGCAATAATATAATACAGGACATTCATCATCATTATCAATTAATGATTAATTTTGTTTACCTGAAAAAAAAAAAGAAGATCAATTATAAATATTAATTTTAACTCCACGAATCGGTTTATATTATAATTCCTAACCTTTTCTATGTCTTCAACATTACTGATTTATCAAAATAAATTTATTCTCAACAATGACAATATTTATTATTATCGCTCACTAAGCTCATAATTTATAAAACAATTTTCGAACATACAGGTTATGAAATATATATATATATATATATCCACATTATTTTTGTATGGGTGCCGGCATGTCACATATTTGCTATATCTATATATTTCCAATTATACTGCGAATTTTCATACTGAGTTTTGTATTTCGAAAGTTTTTTTTTGGCGCCATCTGTAAAGCTGTCCTGCATATACGTGCATGCTATAACCCTTAGTTATCAATTAATTTGTGAATGTAGCAGATAACCTAGAAATAAAACACATACATCGAAGGCAAATATTTGCGTAGGTTACTATTAATTTAATGTAAGTAATGATAATTTGTGTTTTCGTTTACATCACTCTTAGCAAATGAAAAAAATGCATTTGTAACTTACTTGTGTTTTTTCAGTACATTACTATAATGCGATACTCCAGGGAAATAATCGTGACAAGTGATAGTTCAGGAGAGTCGTGGAGTGCCGCATGTTGGGACCCATTGACTGGTTCTCTACTTACAACGTATAGGAATTCAACTGCATTGGGACACCATTGTATTTCAATCCTCAATGACAGTTACTTACTTGCGGCAGACGTTACAAAGCCACGTTTATACCTTTGGCCATTGAATAGTCAAAGCCCAGTTGCAAATCTTCGTTTAACAATGCCTGGAAAAGTATCTGCATTATCGTGTTCCCGCAATGGTTCTTATATTGTCGTAGCTGTAGCAGAAAAAATATTTATGTGGCAGACATCTAGTGGAAAACTTTTACGGATATTATCAAGACATTATCAAACTGTTACATGCCTTAAATCTGCACAGAATGAATCATGCTTTGCTAGCGGCGGTGAAGATGGCCTCGTATTTGTATGGTCGTTTGCAAATGTTACAAATTATCGTGAAGAAGCACCACCAAAACATGGATTCTCGGATCATACACTTCCAGTCAAAGACATTTATTTAGGAAGTTTTGGCTCTAGCTCAAGACTGATTTCAGTGTCATTAGATCGTACAGCGAGAATATATGATTTGAATGTAGGCACGCAACTTCTTGCGCTATTTTTTTCAGTACCACTCACATCAGTGTGCATGGATATCAAAGAATGTAATTTATTTGTTGGTTGTACAGACGGTATGATACGGCAATTCAATTTACAAACACCTCCTCGAGGTAACGAATTTCATGTACCGCAAGATACAAATGCGTCCATTTTCAAAGGTCATACTGGAAATGTAACTTGTTTGTCGGTATCCATCGATTGCACCACTCTCTTATCTGGTGGTTTAGACGGTATTGTTAATTTATGGGATATACCAAGTCGCCAGATATCTAGAACAATTGTTCATAAGGGTCCAATTACCTCAGCAATATTTGCACCTTATAATGCCAATTATCGGGCTTCATTATTAGAGCCGAAAATTCTTGTTCGACCATTACAAAGAATCGCCGAAGAAAACTCTAAAAATGACATAATAGAAATTGTCTCACCACATTCGAATACTGTTAATTTATTGAATATTGCAACGTACTTGGATGATCACGTTGAAAATATAGATTCTCGAGATAGATCAACAGAAAAAAGGGCTGATAGCATATTTGAGATTGAAAAATTAAAAAAAGTAAACACAGAAATTTATAAGCATTTAGTTGACCATTTGATAAGTAAAAATTCAAATAACATTGAAAAGAATAGTGAAATAACGAACGTGTGAATATTTTTATAGTAGTTTAATGTGGACTTCCAAAATGACAATACGATTCCACCGTGTATACATAGCCATTAACACATTACACATGCGTGTGAAAATAATATAATATCAGTTGATAAACATGAAAATATTTGTTACATATGTCATATATTTATTGTAAACTTATCAATTACGACAACTATAAATTTTGGTAATTCATGTAAATCGCCATATACAACAACTACTTTCGAAATTTCATAAAATTGATTTATGTTGACTGCAAATTACGAGTTTTGACCGTTAAATATTTATCATTTGACCTGATTTAAGATTTATTAAATATCATCCATAATAATCTTGCCAATGATCCAATAAGGATTGTGGTGGAGTAATGGAATAAATTTTTTTATAATGTTTAAATACCTATAAACAATGTGTACTATTTATTTCCATAGATTTCTATTGTTATTCGACTATAAAAAAATAGATCAAATAATGAAGGGACAACTTCTTGTTGATCATCTTTGTTATACGCATTTGAAAAAAAAAATGCAAAACGAAGCCAGGCATCGGACGAGATTCGAACGCTACCTCGGTGTGACCCGAGACAGCGGCTTCATCCGACGATTTTATTTTATTTATTATCGTTTATTTATTAGCCAAAAATGATTTTGTTAATTACAAGATTTATACATGCTTAAATAAACAAATAGCTTATATGTCTAGTTTTGATTAGTGATTACATAAAGGCCACATGCGGTTCGCAATGTTTTGATACTTACAGCTATATTAATTTGCTATTTCCTATTTTTTTATAGATATTGTTTTGTTTTATTGTATTCTCTTACCTTAGTTCTAAGAGATCATTTGTCTTATATTAATTATGCATGAAGAAAGGCTTATAAACTTCATGCCTTATTTGTCGTTATGATTTTTTTATATTTTTTTTTTTTTTTGTTTTTTTTTTTTTTTGTTTTAATTTTAATTTTAATTTTATTTACAGTATTTACATTATATACACATTAGTAATTGTTTATTACTTATTTATTTCTATTGGAGCCACCAATATTTATCTTTATTTGCCCTATGTTTGTCTTTTTTGTCTATGTCTGGCAGAGACATATGTCGCCGAAACTCACTTTCACTTTTTTTTTTGTAGTACTCTGTTTATTGAGTGTAATTAGGCTAATTACGGTAGCGGAGCGGACGACGCACGATGTGCACCGTTCGACTGCTCTATTTGTAAAGTTCACTCGTGTCGATACCACAACTATCAGACATGAAATACAACCGAGACC